>JAEIJG010000201.1:0-41292 GCA_037289395.1 Beauveria scarabaeidicola | reverse complement strand
AAAGTGCTAGACTATAAAGGTACTTCTATTTTAGTGGGGGATATACTAAAGATTAGGTACCACGCTAGTGGGAAAATTTCTGCTTATAAATCACCCGTGTAAATAGCAAAATCGTCCCGTGCGAATAGCAATACTCGCGGAAAAATACGACCCGATGTACCAGTAATTGATTTGCCAAGAAAGTATAACGATTTTAAGTATACACCTAGTCTTTGCCATAAAAAAAATTCTTTATTAATCCTCCTTCCAAATACGGTAACCGTTTTGCATCACCGCAGGCTCCGCCTCCAGTTATGCTTCTTCCAACAACGGTGCGACTCTCATCAGTACACACAACGGATAACGGCTACATGACAACGGCGCGACTAAGAAATCGACGCCATAGAGAGAAAAAAGGGTGACAAGAAATAAGACACATCCAACGTTACTCTCATGTAACCAAGCACAAGGCTTCAGTCAAGTCTCGTCACAAACCTAAGATTCCCCAGCGTCCCGTAAGCAATGCACTAACTGCCGACCCCCCTCCACCACCTCTTCCTCGTTGCGTTTGCGTACCACGTTGCAACCTCGGTGGTGACGGGATAATACCGTGGCAGAACGCTAGACATGTGCTTGACATGCCAAAACAAGCAAAGACAGCAACAGGTCGAGGTCAAAAAGAATGGCCTCGCCCAGAACGGGCGTCCTCCTCGAGACGTCACCAGAATGCGGTGCCTAAACTCCGGGCTCAGCTTCAATGGACACCCACATGAGGGAAAAAAGGCTCTTCAGTCGGTGGTGAATCAGGTCGCCGACGATGCAGAACCCCGGGATGCAATGTCTTGTTTGGAGCCATACTGGTATGCATGCAATGTATCGGCCCCCCTTTCCGCTTTGGCTGCCATGCTGTCGCGCCACACAATCGGCCCATGCACCCGGTCGGCAGCTGCACAGGCATGGGTTTTGGCTCAGCTGGTGATCATTTGGAGCCCATACCGAGGATCTGGCTCACTGACGACGCGCTGAATCTCGGCTGCGCTGAATACTCTCTGAAAGATGAGTATGTCGGTCGGCGCATCTCGAAGAAGCGCGTGCAAGTCATCTTTAGACTTGGTCTTGGTCTTTTGCTCCTTTTTGATAAGTTCTTCGAGTATGCACTGTGTCGTACTCGACGAGATTTCTTCAAAGACAAAGACAACGTAAGTAAACTGGCCGCGTAGATCGGGGTCGAAGAGGAGAACTTCACGCCATATCTCAGCCAGCTGCTGAGGCGGATTTCGACAGCCATTGCCTAGACCAAAATCACCAACAACAACGCGATCGTAGCCCTGGTAGTGACAAATTCTCAGAGCGCCCCGGATTTTGTCCTTCATTAGTTGGCGCTCCGCCTCAAAGGAATAGGAAGTTCCATTATCCTTGAGCCTTGGCCAACGAGTCGGTGGCATTGATAGCACTGGCAAGTCGTGCCAGCTCTCTAGCTTCTCGTAACGATCGTGAGGCCCGCGACTTACGACTACCGCATCAGAGAATATACCACCCATCGTGGGGATTGGATAGTTGGTTTCTTCCCTAGTCTGCGGTAGAGGTGTCGAGAGGGTTGCAAAGAGATTGCTCCGCCTGCATAGCTTTTCTTCGTAAAGGAGGGAGCCAATCTCCCAGTCGCCTCCAGGTCGACGCTCATTGGCAGCACAGATGAAGGGAATACGGATCCGGGGACCACCTGCACTTTGGCTCGCTTGGGAGTCATCAGAGGCATAGCGGAGGGCTCTCATGACGGGGTCACCTTGCTCAACGCGAAAAAATGGCGGCTGGAGACTCGCTCGCCGCTTTACGGGCAATTGCAGACAGGGTTCTCTGTAGAGGATTGAATAAGGCGGGTAGGTTTCCGCGTAGCTCGTGTTGACCAACGGAATCAAGTTGCGTTTTGTATCCGAGGCAACTTCGGACGGCTTTGGACGCCCAGACCGCCCAGACTTGGTATAAGGCATATCGATAGATGGACGTAACGTTCGTGTAAGTGCAGCAGTAATGATAGTAGTCAACCCCCAAGAGAACTTGATTGCTGCAATGACAAATCATGAAAGATATTGTGCAGGTGAGGCGACAGCAAAGCGTTTATATAGTGCACACGGTACGTTTGGCAGTGGCTTGTGTTGCGCGCGTGTGGTGTATAGCCGATGTTGCAAACCAGAAGGGAAGCAAAGGTAAAGCAAGTGGCCAAAGAGAGACCAAGACCCGTCACGCAACACAACAAGTCAAGAACGGGGGAAGCATGCGGCCGATCTTTCTGGAGCAACCCGAGAACAAGCGAGCCGGAAGCGTGAAAGAGATCCGGTTCGGTGCGAGAAGGGACAGGATTGGAGCAGTTGTGGTTCTTGTACCAGTACAGGGACACAAGGAGGTAGGCAGTAGTAAGTGGCTGTTCTGGGGGGGGGGAGAAACAAAAACATTGGGGCCCTGCAGACGGACGAGCATTAACATCCAAGTTGGCGGGACCGAGAAGGAAGAAGCAAGTGTCATGTAGGGTGTAGGAAGAGGTGGTGGTGAGAGCCTGAGAGGGTGTCAACTCGCTTTGGCGGGCATTCCACCCTTTGGGCAGCGGAGGCTGCATGGTTGGGAGATTTTGACTGGAGGATCAGAAGCCAGCATCATCTCAGTCTTCTCAGACACTTGTAAGTTGTGACTAGCTGGCGAGTGGCGACGACGCAGAGCAGCGTTGGCGACGCGGGAAACGAAGTCGGCACTGGAAAGCTAGGGGTCGTGTCAAGACCGGAGGGGTCCAGGGGGGGTTAGACCAGCCCGCCCGCCCGTTGGAGTAAAGGGAGAGTGACATTTCTTGCAGGTCTAGCCGCAGCTTGGAGAGAGATCTGTGGCACATCATCTCGCCTTGCTCAAGACGCGGGCAAGATTGGGCGGCGGGCCGGGGGTGTGCAGCATGTGCAGGGTGTGTGTCTGCCCTTTAAGCGGCCCGTCCTTCATGTTTCGGCATCTGGCGAGAAATCGCTCTGCCTCTTTTGCGAGTTGCCCGGCTATTTCGAGCATTTATCTGAGACGGCCTGAGACGGCAGCCGAGCTACAGCAACATGCATTATGATTGCCGGCGTGCGTGGCCACTCAGCAAAGCCATGGCAAAACGGGCGAGTGAGGCGAGAGACATCAAAAGACACACGTGTTTTGCTAGTCGTGATGGAAGGCGATCTGATGCACAACCGGCTTTTTGACAGACATTTCGCATTAGAAACAGCAAGGGTGAGTCGATTTCGAGGGCGTTTGGAGTGGCTCATGGCGAGGGAAGTCGCGCTTGGTAGCTAAATAACAATTAGCGGCGCATAGTTCAGCAAAAGCAATGGATAGCTCATACAATCGTGTAGGCTACTATACCAATCTAATTCAATCGGAGATAAACTCAATGATTTGCTCGTGGAAGTCACTTGCTCGTGGGGGATAAGGGGAGCCTGTCTTGTGGCATGAAGGAGGCAACTTGTGCCAAGACAGCCAGCGGAGACAACGACGCTAATAAAGTGTCTGAACGCTGCAACGCTGCAGTCAAAGGTGCCAACTTCCAAGTATCTATCGCTATGTTAATAATTAGTAGGAGTAGCAAACGACTGCAGTTTCTTTCCATGGAAACCCCGGGTAAAGCAGTCCCAAAAGCATTAATAGAGTCTTTATTATACCTGTTGCCATGGCGTTGTTCGCTACTGGTTCCTGCAGGCCCCAACAGCAGCCACGACCTTGTACCTACCTGTACTTTTTCAGGCGACTACAGCGACTCCCAGGGCACTTGGACCCAATAGCACCGTCAAAACTATTCGAGGCACTGCCCTTTACTACAGATATAGGTAGAGCCGTGTTTGAAAAAAAAATCTTAAATTTTCTAATAATTGGTAAATTACAAAAAATAGTGTTAGATGCAAAACCAAAGTAAAGAAGCATGATTATCATCGAGCAGCTACAGGACAGACCGCTGCAACGCTCTACTGCACCTACGGGGAGTTACTGCAGCATCGTTTTATAGCGGCGCATCCACTGTCGAAACGTGGCTACAGCGCGTCAAGCCTCGATGCACGGCGCTGCGACCCCTGCAGCCCATCTCCCAGGCAGGTAGGTAGGTAAATAGGCAGGAATCACTGAATCAGGTACACCGTACACCGTACTCCGTACTAATCTTTACTAAGGCAGGTACCGGAATCAACATTTTCCTCAGCCGACTCAACGACAGCCCACCTCTTACTACTTTCATCACATCGCGAGAGCCGTCGTCACGTCCATTTCTACCTCTCTGCTCCCCGTTTAGTGTTTATCGCCTCATTTGCCATCTGATACACCGCGCTGCACGTCGTCAGCTGCTCCTGCAGCCTCTCACGCCCCGCATCAACTCCCCTGACACAGACGCAATTCATGATATATCACGTTTCTCAACCGCTCTGAGCCGTGTCATGTTTACGGCGCGTGCCTTGCGCCGGCATCGGTGGCAGCGATATACCGCAACGCAGCGACCATATTCAGTTTCCATTCAACAAGACAGCCATGCCCGGGTCAAGACCATCGCAGATCTCAAAGAATTTCAGTCAACCCAACATGTCTCAGACGTCACAGTATGTGGCTGGGTACGCTCAGTCAGGAAGAGCGCCAGCGTTCGCTTTGTCGACGTGACAGATGGCTCCTCTATGCGTCCTATCCAGGCCGTCGTTGATAAGTCGCTTGCATCAGAGTTTGTCTCTCTGTCGAACCACCTTGAGCCAGGCCTGCTGCTAATTACCCACTGCAACACAGCATTCGGCCAGGCTCAGCAGTCCGTCTCCTCGGCACTTGGAAAACTGGGACAGACGTCGACCAAGATCAATCACCTTCTTCCACAGAGGGGACGACCAAGACAGAAACAGTGGCCCATGAGCTACAGGTTCAGCAGGTTGACATCCTAGGTGCATCAGACCCTCAGGTACGTCAGTCACAACCTCCTTCTCATGTGAAAACATATTCACACTCAGCCCTCTAGACATATCCTATCCAGAACAAGTACCAGACCCCCGAGAGTTTGCGCACAATCTCACACCTCCGATGTCGCACCCCAATGAACAGCACCCTTTTGCGTTTCCGCTCAGACGCCACCGCCCTCTTGACACACTTTTTCTTTCGCCAACAGTTTCAGCAGACACACCCGCCCATTATCACATCTTCAGACTGCGAGGGTGCTGGAGAGGCCTTCACCGTCCAGGCCCCTGGGAAAGGCCAGTTCTTCAGAAGCCCCAAGTACCTCACCGTGTCGACCCAGTTGCATCTTGAGTCCTTGGCCCAAGCCCTTGGCAACGTATGGACTCTGTCTCCCACTTTCAGAGCCGAAAAAAGCGACACGTCTCGGCATCTCAGCGAGTTTCAAATGCTAGAAGCAGAAATGAGTTTTGTCAACAACATGGCTGATGTCATGGACTTGGCTCAACGGATGCTCGTCTCACTCACGACAGGACTCAAGGACCTCCGTGCAGCCAAGGAACTGGAGCACAATAGAACAGATGCCAAAGAACGCGCCGAAAAGCTGGCATTTGAGGATCTTGAGACCTCCGAAGTTCTGATTCGCCGATGGAACGGTATGATGAGTGCAAAGACTTGGCCCAGGCTCACATACAGCGAGGCCATAGACATGTTGCAGCCGGTAGCAGAGCAATTCACGCACAAGCCTGTATGGGGTGCAGGACTCCAGTCGGAACATGAAAAGTACCTTGCCGAAAAGGTCGGCTACGATGAGATTAACGATGCATACCTTCCCGTCTTTATTACACAATATCCTCGCGAGATCAAGGCTTTCTACATGCTCAAATCGACCGATTCGCCGGCTCAAGGTCAAACTGTCGATTGCTTTGATCTCCTGGTTCCCGGTCTCGGCGAGCTAGCGGGAGGCTCTATGCGTGAGCATCGTTTGCCAGAGCTAGAGGAGAGCATGAGGTTACACGGATTGCCCGTACCTGATGCCCGCCAATCCGGAAATAACAATCTCGGTTGGTATCTGGACCTGCGGCGATGGGGATGCCCACCGCACGGTGGTTTTGGTCTCGGCTTTGACCGACTTCTCAGCTACCTTGCCGGCGTAACCAACGTTCGCGACGTGGTACCCTTTCCGCGCCATTTCGAGCGCTGCGATTGCTAAGACAAGTGGCCCGAAGATGTGCGGCTTCAGGCATGTCGTCGCCGAACTAGTTAGGTGGGTGCTATTTGGCTTGGCTATAGTGTCTCGTCGCACGACGAGAGTTGGTCAGAGCGCCAGCACGGTGCTGCGCTCATCTAGTGCTGCCGTGCTCGGGAAATGCTTCCGTGGCCTCTTTCGGCTACACAATCGAAGGCTGCGTCGCGGCCATAACCACGTGGCTTCCTGGACCCTTGGCTTGTACGACCACCTTTGTCAAGCCTACCCTGATTTGGCAGTAGGCACGAAGCATATTGGTTCTTGGGGCCAAACTAATTCACCAAATCTTCGAGAACGATGTCGTGATCCCTCAAGGACCGCATATTAGCCCGAAACGGGATATTTAACGAAGAAGAGGCATCTGCGCACCGTTGTCGCACGAGTGCAACTTTAGATCGAGTCACGACGGTTGCCATGTAATATGTTGTATTTATATTGTGCTACTGGTTGCAAAGGCTATATCGGGCCATAAAGGCCACACTGTAGATTTGAGCTGGGACCTGCGCGGTATCCTATCTCTGTGTACCCATCGATAGAAGCTCCCTCATGATATAACATTTTCCCTTGATTTTGTTACCGCAGAATGTCGCACGCTATCTCCAGAAGCACTGAAGTACATTGAAGAGTCGCGTCGTCCAAGTGCCAGCCTCGGCGTCTATTAGAAGCTCGCATATTTGCGCGCGCACCATTCCGCGCGTTTTGAGGCAGGCAGCCTTTAGATAGTGTGCCGGCGTGTTGGCGGTGTGGTGACGAGGCCTGGCAAAGCTGAAGAAAAAAAGACTCTTTTCTGTCTTTCTTCATTTGTGCTCTTTGTATTTCAAGCGAGAGTGGCTCCGTAATGTCCATGGTATACTGATTTGGCAACCTTTCAGACTACCCGGCGTTGTCAAAGATGGCCAACATGGCTCCTCGTACACACGCGGCTTTTGAAGAACGCATGAGAATCTGCAGTATACATTTTTGAAACAGTACTCAATGAAATGGGATGATATACTCTGTATTTGCTTCTTTAAAAGTGTGGCAACGAAGAGAAGTCAGGCTGACGAGGCCAGTCTCAGTCTCCTCATGCGTGACCTGATGTATAATCAGTTACTCTCATCAAACATCCCTGGTAACTTCCGGAATAGTTGATAGATATGAGATGGTATACTTGGTCCGGACGAGCATTCTGCAATGACCTCAGGGCTCAGCGAGTCTTATGTCGGACTCTATTTCCATTCCTCTGCGTGCTAGCTTTCAAGGAGAAAGCTATCGCGAGGCTCCTCAGCTTAATCATTGATACAGTTCTAGTTCACGACTTGTACTTGTAGTGAGTGCCTAGAGATAGTAAGGGGAACAGTAGCTGGCCGCTTCTACTTTGCTCAAGACGTCGCGGTCGTGGCTCAGCAAGTCCGTCTTGGATAAGCAGTATCAGACAGTCAAAGACGGTGCTCCACACATAAGCTCAGATTTTACACTACGTTTTCTGGAGCAAGTATCTAACATGTCAACCTCTCAAAACTGGATTCATTCGAAACTCGTTGCATGTTCGTGTAGTAGAAGGTGTCCTGTCGAGCCTACAAAAGTATGGCAACCTCGACAACGGCCACTGACCATTAATTGGTTTATTGGACGCTGCTCTTACAATTCTGTATGTATCTTCTGCGTATTCAAAACTGCCATAAGGTCAAAGACTTGATCATAGCATATGAGTTTGATGTCGGGTCTGTATGGCGTCATCAGGACTGTGGAGCTGCGATGCCAAGTCGCTCCTCTCACCCACAATAAGCATAAAGCATACCGTTAAGGTATTGATTAATCCCCCCTGCCCACCCCAGCCTGCTTGTGTCCGGAAGCCACGGCACCTCAGAGGGCTTCCTTCCTAACCAGGGTGGCTTCTCCAAAACGAACGGGCACACACGCACACACCCCTCCATGCAATACGGAGACTTTTTTTTTCTTGTTCTGGAGATGAGTGGGCGACTTCGTGTGGACCGGGATCGGTTGGAACGGCAAGGCTAGCGAGGGGAGATGACCGTGGCCCAGCGTCCCATTACGAGAGAGAAAGGAAAACGAAACGTCGGGGGAACAAGGACCTGATGAAGCAGGGGTTGGTTGGATCATGGTGCTTCGGCCGCAAGCAAAGACTTGGGGTATCGATGACAAAGAGTGTGTGTGTCAGAGCTAAAGACCTGCAACTGCTGCGCCACGGGGCGACAACATGTTTACTGCGCATGAGAAATAAGATTCCGTTGCGAGGGACGGGTAAGCAAAAGCTAAACTCGGCGCGCACGGCAATCTAGGTTGCTCAAAGGCAGGAATTGGCAAACCGATGATGGCGTTTGAGGAGGGTGTAAGCATAATGCTCAAACTTGTATGACAAAACCTTGTGTGAGGAGCATCCCAGTGAGAGAACATGGCCATAATGATAACCAGAATGACTTGGAGTTTGAGCGGGAGAAGCAGCTGTCGGATAATTGCTACTCATTCTCATTACATTGCCTGTCCAAATACACCGACGGATGCATCACAGATGGCGGCAATACGCACCCCAACACCGGAAATGCCCGCCACGCATGACGCCCAAATGAGTTTATTTCAAGGCTGTACTCCGTAGACTCATCACCAACGCTGCAATCGAGACTCGGCCTAATGTGCAGGGTGGACGCATGACGGCACCGCTTCCTATTGCTCGAAAGCGCGGCGCCAGTCGTGCAGCAGCAGCAGATAATCTCTGCAATCAACTCACACAATGTGCCACACGTTTCGGCCGCCCGCGATGGCGCGGCGCGACAAGCTTCAGTCAATTGCCCCGTGGAGAGTCAGTCAAAGAACGCCCCAGCAGCCGTGGCTGGGTCGGCACGGCAAAGTCGGAATGGCCAGCCCTGCCATGCAACTTGTTGATTGCTCCATGCACAGCCACCACGCTGGTTGCCTTATTAAGCCTGGGGCTGATATAAAACCGCCAAACCGGGAAGAATAAAGTCAGTTGCTGATGGAGGGAACAAGGGGTCGTGCGCCGGCGACCTTTTTGCTATTGAGCAATCGTAGCGGAACTGCTTGCGGAAGTCGGTCTACCTGCCATAACTGGCCAAGAGCACGACAGGACCTTGCACGTCTGGCTAGAAATATCGGAGTAGGGCTCGGGAATGCTGATGTGGTGTAAATATGGAATCTGTGCCGCAGCGGGGAGATGTCTGCAGCCCCGTCATGTCGCCGGCTCGTCACTGTGCAGCAGCCGGGACCAGGGCCAACAAAAGGGAAAGAGTACTGGTATTGCGAAATGTTGCCGTCACAGGTGATTTGTAAAGCAACAAGGGAAACTGTATACGAAACGTCCCGTGTCTTACAAGTTGTCCTATTAAACTGGTTGGCTGGTAAGACAGCAAGCACGAAACGCAAAACAAAGTGGCCGGCTTGGAAACAATTGTTTGATTATGCACTGCAAAGAGGGCGATGCATTTTCATTTCCACTGGTGTTATGTTGGCTTCTGTCAGCATCGTGAGAGAGCGTACAGTTTCTTGTTCGTGTCATTGCAGCTCATCCTCTCCACCTTGCGGCCCTTGGACAACGGCAGGTGATGCAATACACGCCCGGGCAGAATGGCATCAGAGACGTATGAGAGAGGAGCTTTGCGATCCCAGCATCGGTGATGAAAGAAGCAATGGAACCCCTGCCGATGCTCCGGCCCGAAGCGATCCATCTAAGCCAGTTGATGACGGGGACCCGGTTCGACCGGCTCAAGACCACTGGACTACATTCACACATATCAAGGCCAAGAGGGCAAAACGACGCCAAAGACGGGAAGAAGGCCCAAAGGTCGCCTTCCTCATCCGATTTCGACTGCAGCGGCTCCGCAGCCCGGGAATCAAATAATGCAGGCGGCGGTCGTGGCACCAGATTGGGCAAGTTGAAAGCCTGCGCGCCATTACGAAGAAGAGAGTAATATTCGTACCCGCTTGAGGGAGCTCGGGCCAGCGCCCATCAATCGGAAGCATCACGAAAAAGTGCCATGCGCCTGCTGGTGCCATGTTGGGATCAGATAGTACGACTCGCATCGGCTCTGGCGGGGGAGCATGGCTTGTCAAAGGTCCCAGGGTTCTGGCCCGCTTCCGTTAGCCATTGTCTTTTCGGCAAGGGGATAGCCGATGCTGTAATAAGAGAAAAAACGTGGAGGGTAATCTGTAGTCCTCAACGAGATAAGGCCGACCAGAGATGTTGCTCTGAAAGCGGTCCGCTGTCTGTTGCGCTGCAGGTCTATGCAGGCTGGGAATGATGGCAAGTTGAATTTTTGGATTAAAAAAAAGAATTCTTTTTGGACTGCTTTATTCACACGCCCTTGACAAATTTGGGGGCCTTTTTTTGTGTGTCTGAGAGAAATAAGCTTAAGCATTGGTCACGATAACGAGGTGGCGCGAGCCGAGTTTGCCGATTCAGATGGAGACGCTGCGACAAGTGTTGCTGAAATGAAACTCTATTAGGTGACGGTATTACTAGCCTTTATAGAGAGAGGAGGGGACTCTGGCAAGGAGTGAGGGGAACATTGGTCCGCGGAGAACTGATCAAGGGATATGCCGCGGAGGATATCGCCAGCGGAAGCAGATGCTCAAGGTTTGGCAACGACTTAGTACAATACCCGTTATTACGAGAGAGCGAAGTGCGCGACGGGGGGGCGAATCGATCGGTTGCCAGATGCTCTCGGTGCGAGAGCCGCCTCGTCCCTGAAAACTCACGCGATAACTACCTAGGTAAGTTGCTAATTAGTAAAGGGCCAACGTGGCGGCGGTGGGGTGGACGGACGACGTCGACGAAACTACTTTGCAGGTGGCAATGTGTCATTAGAGACCAAAACTCATTACCAAGGGGCGGAAATGAAAAAGCAAAGTGGCGAGATGTTGTCGTTGAGTGGCCGATATTGGGCCCCAAATGCGATGCAAGGTCCGTGCCAAATCGCCATGGGACAACTGACACACATGCCCAGTTTCGGGAGGCTGGCCAGGGTGTTGAATTTTTTTTTTTTTTTAAAAGAGGTCATGCCCAAGAATATCCCTCGAAAAGAATACTTTTGTTCTTTACTGAGAATTTGGGATTGATAACGATGGAACAAGGGTATTTATTGGTGGTGGTGGCTGCAGGAAGAAATGGAGCTGCGGCTCTCGCAGGGCAGTTGGGGGCCCGAACAAGGATAATAATACAACGGGAGGAACAATAAAAAAGAAAACTACAAGAAAAAAAAAACCCACTATAAATTATAACATAAAAAAACTGGAGTTGTACTATTCGTAATCCACCGTGATGCATCAGTCCTGCAGAGATGGAAAAGAGGCCGCAAAATAGAGTTGCAGATCACGACTCAGCCAACCAACCAGCGGTTCTCTATTACAATTCTTTTTTTTTTTTTGTGCTTGTGAGACGATGTACGAGTACGGATAAAGGGTATACCAAGGGGCGATTTACCAAAAGAAAAAAAAAAGGAAAAAAGGAAAGTGACAGGTTTGAAGAGGGAATGAGGAAGAATAAAAAAAGGCCGCAATGTTGGGCGGCTCCCGCTTGAGTCTTTTTCGTTGCTGCCCCGCTGAGGTTGTTGCGGTGGTTTTGAGAGTAATAATAATTGTTGACGCGCGCCTAATAATAAGCCTGCCCACTTGACCATTATTAGACTGCCAATCTCTTTGTCTAATCCATGTCATGTTGGTGTCTCTTGCACACTTTTCCAAACAAATAAACACAAGTAGCCAACGTTTTGTGACCTGATTGCAGGCATCGCAAATGATAAAGTGCACGAGACAAGTATACAGGACCACCATGTAGGCTCAATCTCCTTGCTTGCGTCAGCGGGGACAAATTCCACACTCTCCAAAACAATCAAAAAAAAAAAAAACAGCAGTCTCAATCCCCAAGTCTGGGGGTCTCGGCAGTGGTTGTTGTGTTCAAGACCATCCTAAAATACGAGGCCTAGAAGAGGTCAAGGGTAGATGCGGGCTGACATGAGATGTTGTGATGCCAAGCACAACGGGAATAAGCCGAAAAAGGGCCCTGTAAAATATCAGTAGTTTGTCTGATTAGGGTGATTCAGGCCCCCCCGTCCTCCCAAAAGGTCAGGATCAGTGTTTACATTATTACGCAATAATGTACCCGAGCGCATTATATTAACCCCAGAAGCTTTATCTTGCTTTGTCAAGTTATTATAAATTGCATGTTTGGAGGCTCTTTCGCTGCGCCTTTATTTTTTATTTTTGGCTGCGAAAACGGGATGAACGGCTTTTTTCTTATCCGTATTAGGCAGAAAATAAGGTTATGGCTTGTTCATGTACCAGTAGACGGATCGAACGGAGTCACGCATGCGATGGAACGAAACTCGCAAGCCACGAAGCTGCACCGCTTTGGCCTGCGATGCGAGGCACGTCCATACTGAGCATATGGAGTAAAAAGAGAGAGAGAAAAAACAAAACAAAAAAACTGCCAAGGCGGCGTACTCTTCTTACCCTTGTTCCGCTCAAGCTTTTTTTTTCTTTTTTCCTTTTTCTTATGCATGTCCCCTGGCTGCTTGGCAGTTGCTTGCCTGCCCCCTCGTCATGCCAAGCGTTTGCAAACATTTGATCCATGGTTATATTGGCCCACCGGGGCTTTAAAGCTTGGCATGTCAGGCAAGCCATTGTCTTTTTGCCCTCCTCATCATCTTTTGTCATTTGATCATGATTTTTGTGTTCATAAGAGGATCCTTGGGTTGCATTGACTTGGTCCCCTCTTTTGCTTATTTCTTTGTACTTGTAGAAAAGAAATCTTGGCAGCCAAGTAGCGTAGGGCTGGTAGGAAAAAAAAAAAAGAAAGAAGGGGCCCTTTGGTCAGAAAAGCTCGGGTAATGTAAACAGCCTTTGTTTTTGGGCGTCGGTGGCTTGCAACGAGGTAGCGCGCCTCGTCGCTTTCTCGCTTTCTCGCTTTCTCGCTTTCTCGCTTTGAAGGGGGACAAGAAGTTGTCGAAGCCACCTCTGACCTGGCCTGCACCAGGCAAAGCATGTATTAGTGAACGGAACACCTCCTCCGCTGCGACTAGATAGTGAAGTCACAATACGGATAAGGGGGAGACTGAATGCAAATAATACCAAAAAGGTACGTACCGCCAATGGAGGCAATTCGTCAACTCGGAACCAAAGACAAGGCCTCCGTCCGGAAATAAGAAATCCTGTCTCCTTTTGGAAACCCACGCGTCACACATTACTGGGTATCTTGTGGATTTCCGCGCCAAAACAAAAGCGGGGAAGTGGTCTGGGAATAAAAAAAGGATACCGAGCCTGAAAGAGAATTTAAAAATAAAATAAAGATTTAAAAGCCAAGCCGGCTGGGACGGCATCTTTGAAATAACACTAATGCAAGCCACCAAGCTTGTCTTGCCCCATCGGTCCACCCCCCCTGTCTTTTTCTTTTTTGGGGTGGCTGCCTGGCCGGACTATATTTTTACGCTTGAGTTTTGAGTTGGATCTGGGCGGAGAAAATGGAGAGGAAAAAAAACACACGGGGGAAAATTCCAACTGAGAGTAGCAAGACTTTAAGATTAGGTCGAGGTGAATACAAGTTTTGTCTACAGAGCGAAAAAAAAAAAGGGTAAGAAAAAAGCTATCGATTCTTGATTGTGGTCTTTTTTTCGGACATCGCTCGCCTGATGCTAGGCCCCCTGGTCGCGATACTCGGCTGTGGATCAGCTCGTTGCTTGTCTCGCCGCGCCAAGACTAGTGGCTGGCAACGTTTAAATTCATGCTTAAAATCCGCAAATGAGAACCTGGCAAGGAGGGGTGCATGTGGGGCTACGTTGCCGACTTTGCCGTCCAGGTATCTTTGTATCTTTCTTTCTTTGCTCCGCCCGGGGGCCTCTCACATTAGCGCAGGGCAGTTCAGTTACGTCGAGCGGATTTCTCTTCTCCTCTTTTGATGGAAAAAAAAAAAGAAAAAGAAAAAAAAAGGGCACTCTGAATAAATTTAGTCTTTGGGGCTCTGCAACGGTGTGCGTGGCGTCGCCTGGGTGTGCTCTTGTCACTTGATTGCTAAAACCCCGCGGACTACCATAGAGTTCCGTTTTACTGGCGCCGTCGTCTTGCGACCTTAGCTGAACGAGGAAATTCGTCTCAATTTGAATTTGTTGTCAGTGATACCTGTTTGATAAAAAAAAAAAAAAAGAGAGAGAGGCTTGTTCAGCTGAGACTAGTTTGAGTAATTAGTAATGGCTTCGTCCGCGTGGCACATTGACCAGCGCAAAGGCAAGTCGTGTTGTCGGCACACGCGGACAACATACGCACGCCCGCACGACAAATCACCATTGGCGGCAAAGCAAAGTTTCTCCTGCATATTCGTAAACTCGCAGGCTGATTTCGCTTGCAGACAAATGTCTCAGATATTCTGGGCAAAATTTTAGTACATAGATGCAAAAACTTGATTTGCGAAAAAAAAAAAAAAACGCATCATATTACTGGTAGTTGACAAGTTGGCAAACTCGCACCACACTCAGTCACACGGCAAAACCCCCGGCAGTCTCTCTGTTCCCAAGAACAACTGAGTACATTTTACTCAATCGTCTCGCAGGTGGGCTACTGCACACACGCACACACACTACGTTGCATCGTCGAGAGCCAAGAAGAACCGAACCCTTGATCGACACCTTAGCACACCGAAGCAGGAGGAGCCCACAAGGCCAGCCAACGAGAGTCAAGGTAATAAAAAACAATAAGTTGCCCAGGTGAAGAGGAAAAACCGCGCAGAATTATAAGTAATCAAATAAAACAAGGGGGGGCCGCTTCTTTTCGGCTTCCGCTCAAAAGCCGACTTCGCCGCGGTCTGCTGAGCGCATCACTTCACGACTTTGTGGCGATGAATAAGGGCGGTAGATTTAACACTGTCACTTATCAGTACAAGGACAAGGTGTGAACTGTACATATGATGGGCCTGTAGAGACGAGACAAAAAAAAGCAAAGACAACGAAAGTTGCTCGATCTTGCCCCAGAAACCTTGTCCGATTGGATCGCCGCGTGTTGAAGCTTTTTTGATAAGCTGCGGGAAAAGAGAGTTGGGGCGCAAGCGGTGACTTGGGGGGGGTGGGGGGGTGTTGAACTACTACCAAGCATCTAATAGTACGGATTACTAGTCGCGGAAAAGCGTTGATGAGGAACCAAAATAGATTACTCCGTAAAGGAATCCGAATCAAACATTTGAAATACACAAAAAACAAAAGGGAGGACATGTCGGCACCGGGCTCGGCCTCACGCCATGTTCATTTAAGTGGCCTGGCGCCGCCACCAGACTATTTGGCAGATGGAGTTGAAAAATAAAAATAAAACGAAACTAAAAAACGAAAAAAGGTTAGGAGAGTATCCATAATCCGTAGTCTATTGTTGGATTGAGCTCTACTGGTAAACAGGCCTCATTAAGCGAGGGAGTGTGTGCAGCAACATCTCGTCTTCTTTCCCAAGTCCAGGGGCGTGTTTCACTCTCTTCGGAGCCGTAATAAACCACAACAGCCCGGGGGGCGCCGTGTTTGCGCCGTGTCTGCGTCGAATGAGAACGATCAAGAGCTTCTCGTCAACAGAAGCGACAGTCTAACCGTCTGCCACGGGAAGAATCAACTTGACTTTTTCCTTTTTCTTCTCTCCTGGAAACAAACGCGCCCAGCTCTCGTCTGCCGATGCCTGCAAAAAGTTGTCATGTTCCTGTTTCCCAAAAGAGCGACGTGCAGGACGGGCTGGCGGCTTGTTGATAACCTACGTACATTTCGTCTTTTTTTTTTTGCTCCTTGTGCATGTCGTCATTCTGCGGCGGAAAGCAGTTTTCGATAAGAACCGCCCCCGCGAAGGAGAAGAGGGGGGGGGGCCGCCTTGCATGGGCGGCTCCTCCGTTAGGACCGTTACTGAGCAGTGAGTACATAGACACAAGACACGGTAGATGGATGGGCAATCTAGTTAGTTATGGCAGAACAGAGAAGAGAGGCTGGCGGATTTTTGTGAGACACCTTCTAGGCCCTGCGCCGCCCTGGGCATCTGAAACCAAGCAGGTAAATGTATCCGTAGGCAGGGGAGCAAAGCAAAGTGTGAGAATGGTTGCGACACAACAAACGCAAAATGATCACGCACCGCACACTCGTCCATTATTTAGCCTTGTCTGTCATGTTCTACTCAAGAGCGTTTTTTGGTGTTGGCACAGGCAAAAAAGCCGACTTTGCCGGTTGGAGGGGTGTTTACTGTCTCTTGCCAAGACTGTTTCTTCCTTATTTCGCCGTGACTCAGTTGAGCGGCCATCACGCGATGGCCTTGTCCTAACAGGCTGGGGGTGGTTACAGAAGAAAAGCTTGTTGTTGGACCCCACCTAGGATTCCGATGCACGAGGGCTCTCCCTAGGGACGATCGGCGTAGTCTATTTTTTTTTTAATTCTCTCTCATCCATACTAATTATTCGTGAGAGCCCTTTGGCCAGGGAATGCTGACCAGGAAAACTGCGCGTGACGATTGATAAAGGGCCCATGGTATTTTTGATTAAGCTTGGGCTGGGTCGCAGATCATCGAGATGTGGACGGGCGGGCGGGATCCTGTAGGTACGTGCGTTTGCATAACTTGGGTTGGTTACATATTCGTACTGATATTACGTCCCCAAAGTGCACGACGTCGACCCTGCGCCGAAAGCAAGAAAAAGGGCCGGCTCGCCGAAATGAATTTGCCCCCTTTTCCCTCCCCTCCCTACCTATATGTGCAAAGCCTTTGCCAATACATACATAGTCTGTATTCGTAGAGGTCATTCGGCGGGCGCTCAGGAGATGGCGTCTGCAACAAAAGGGCCAAAAAGTTCGTCCTGCATCAAGATAATAAGGGCTCGCAGCGGAACCCTTGCCCCTTGCCCCGCCGGGTATAGCGGCAGAGTGAGGGCGAGGTTTTCCTTTTCTGCAACGCCAGGGGCAGACACCGAATGGAGGGGGGGGGAATCTTTGGCATAATGAAAAGCAGAGATTTGCCGTTGAGCGCTGGCCCGGGGAGTTTTGAAAGTAATTATAGCAGCGGGGAGAGGAACCCATGATTTTGGGGGGAGGCTGCGCCGAGTCGAGAGGGGATGAAACCATATGCCGGCATCTGAGCCGATGTTTGCGACTCCCGGTGGTTGTCGAGATGCGATTTTGATCAAGGTTACAGAGTATTCTTTGATACCAGTAATACAACTTCTGCAAGCAAAGCAAAGGGCAGAAGGTATGGCTGGCCTCTGCAAGAATATGGATAAGCGGCGGCAGTCGCAGCGGTGGCGGGCTAGGTTTTTGGTAGGTAGGTGACCGGGTCAGGTCAATCTATTGCTCACCCACCTCCTCCTCTTCATCTTCAGATTCAAAAAGCGAATCAAAATAAAACGTCGACTAATTGAAAAAAGAATATACAAAAAAAAAAAAAAAAAAAAAAAAAAAAAAAAAAAAAAAAAAAAAAAAAAAAAAAAAAAAACCTGGGGCGGAAGCCGGCACCACACCTTGTCTGTAATAAGCTTGCTTTTGGACGCGACGCTAGTTGCTTCCGTTGCAGTCAGCATGGTGGGGTCAGACATGGGGCTCGCCGTGCCGATTTATCCAGCGGCTGACACGGCACGGGCGATGAGGGCACACACAGAGAGACAGAGAAATTTAGAGTAAGGAATAGGCTATTTAGGTGGGTGGGTGGGAAAGTCTTCTGACTCGGGTGGCCACTGGCGAACCCATGTGGTTTGATTAGGAACTGGGTCTTGGCACACGTAATTTGCAGTCGGCCGTTATTCGTATTTTGTCCTGATGAAATATGAACTATAAGTCTCAACTTATTAATCCTACTTCAACCACTAGTTTATGAATGGTTGGTTGGCCGTAACTAAATAGCTTGTGTCTATTGAAAAGACGGGCGAAACGGTAGTGCTGTTAGAGGCACATACAACTGACGACGCGTTCTAGTGCCTTGGCTACCATTTCATTCTTCGTGCCATCTACCGATGTGACAAGGGAAAATATAAGCTTAGGTTGGCAGTGACGGGTAACACCCCTGCTGGTCTCTTCTTTTTTTTTTTGTTCTTTCAGCTTTCAATCATCTACTGGGTTGATCCTAGCTTGACTATTCGTCTCTTGTGTCGCCGTCTTGTATTGCACTCGACTACTTGCCTCCCACGACAACTTCATCAACACCTTTCTAGAGCTCGCCATCTCCTTGTTCAACTCGACATTCATCGCTCAAACGGCTCCGTTTCCAATGGTACCAGTACGTGTGCTTGGGTTTCGCAGAGCCTCCACCGTTTTCTGTGGCATTCTCGTGGCGCCAGCCACACATATCAGCACACACACACACTCTCTCTCTCTCTCACGCCTGCCAAAACACTTTCGGCCGACACTGGGACAACTGGTCGCCCGAAAGTCCTAGAGTAACATGCCCCCGCCATACTCCGTAGGTGGTGCTGCCTTGTATCTAGTTACGCCAAGTCTATTATTCCCGGAAAAGGGGGGGGGGGCGGTCCTCCCTGTTTCGCTGGCTTGCCCGCGCTCTTCTCTTCTGTCAGACTGTCAAGAAAAGAGGATATTCCGCTCCTCCCGTTAATTTATCTGCCCGACTTTTGACTGATTGCCTCCGCTCCGTGGGGAGGGGTTCTGTCAATAGTCATGACGATGACCCTTTTGCCTATACCCTGCTTTCGATTGCAACACCCCTAAGCGCACAGAAGATTCTTGCCCGCAAAACGATTGACTCGTGATGCATTCAACGTTTGGTCGCATCTTTATCTTGCCGTCTGTTCGCCGGCATGTTTCGAACCTTACGTATGGTGCCGGGCGCCTATCGAAACGTGGCACGTCAATGGCAGCATCTATCCTCTTGTGCTTAATTTTTGCCATGTTTTCCCTGTCCCTCTTTTCTTTTTTTTTCTTTTTTTTTCGTTTGGCCCTCTGCCACCCCCTTGGTGCTTGTACTGCTTCAGACGCGCAGCACTTGTGATGCACTACTCGGCATCTTCCAGCCGTTGGCGGGTGGCATCGCGGAGATGACAAAACCCGTTTCTGTTATATGGTAGGGCTTTCTGTAGGAGAGGTATATCAGAACGAGGCCGTAGCTACATGCACTCTTTCCCCTTTTGATGGGCGCATCGGTGTCAGCCACCAACTGAATGGGCATTTCATCCTTTCTTGCTTACGCGCGCGCGCCCAACAGACGAACAGGCTAATAATACAGCGAGCAAGCCACGGAACTCGGCCTATTCATCTTGCACGCACCCTGTCTCGTATAGCACACAGATGCAGCAGGTAGGTGTCTTTGCAAACAAAATAGAGTGTGACACGCCGTCTGTATCACCGCTTGTAGATACGTAAAGTGGATTGACGCTCACGGACTGGAGCCGGCAAAGACGGAACAGACGAAGCATACCACTTGCCAACCAGATAGCGTACGATTGCTGATAGCTTGCTGATAACCACGGCAGCCTGAGTCGATAGTTTGCTCGGGGCGAGTACTGGCTGCTGATACGCCGTAGTAATCTGTACTTGTTACGGAGTGCCTCGTGGGAGTAAGAGGTGTCGCTCCTGCACACACACCCCGCTCGCCCTCGCGCTCAACCAGCGTCGCACCCCCCCAGGGCCTGATGACGATCTTCTGCTCAGTACGTCACGGACAGTCTCTGAGCATTCCTTGGCTCTCGGCATCTGCATCCGAGTCGCTGCTCTTGGCAGACACACAACAGGCCAGGCCAAGCATCCCTCGTGCCCGTACATATGTACCAGCAACGAGCATCAGAGCCCGCTGCGACGTGGTGATGCAAAGGGACAGCAAATATCTATCTCTGTAACCTATATTGCCTCGGCCGGAAGATGTGTTGGCCCTTCGCTATTGCTTTCCCCCCCGCGAAGGTAGCGGCAGGGCGATGGCCTCTCCAACCTCTTTCTGCGTGCTGATTCATTGACCGTGGTGGGCTGAGCGAAACCTGAGCCACACTCACAGTGACCACCCAGCAGCGAACACCTGGCACCCACCACCGCAAGACACCCTTTGATTTGTTGAATTGTGAGCTAACAAGTACCTAGCGGCTTTCGCTGGCTTGACACCCTGGTTCTCGCTCGGCAGCCCATCTACGCTTCTTTTGAGCCTTGTTTGCTGACTGGCGCGAGCTCGATTGGGAGGGAGGGATGAGTAAGTTACTGATAGATTAGATTATAGCGAGAAGTGGTGAATAATAAGCAGAGCCACTTAGGTATGGAAAGAAGAATGGTCATACTGTAGATGGAAAGCCTACCGGGTACCGTCTACCAGTTTGCCAGTGTAAATAATCGAGGAACCAATGTATCTTTGTGAACGGATGGCTCGGGGACAGTTTTGGGGGGCTACAAGCGCTGGTCTCGGCGTTTTGGACGCTGAAAATAGTCGACGTCACTGACTTTTGGGTGTGTTCTCAGCGCAAAGGCGCCCCAATAGCCCGCTAATAAATTGGGTAAATCGTGGTGTGAGTGCGCTGTAATTATCGTGGCAACTTTTTTGTCTCCACCAAAAAGCCTCACCAAAATCGCCCACAAAACCTGCTGCCACCCCCCTCTTCCCATTTCCCTTTTCCCTCTTCCCACACCCCCCTCCGTAAAGGGTTTCCCATACCCATATTTTTTATTTTAATTTAATTTCCATCTTTTTCATTGCGGATCGGTTTTCACGGCATCTTTAGTGCCACAGGTGGCCCCGCCTACCAGTAAGCCCCGGCCTGCGCCAATGCCAATCCTATCCTGGCCAACGGCCGTGCCCGCAAAACACCTTGTCTTGGGACCTTGCATTGGTATATTATATCCTCGGCCGCCGATCCGTTCTGAACACTCCTCCTCTTTCAAACTCGATCTTCTCATATTCGCTCATATACAATACGTCTTCACCCCCATCTCTGTCTTGACTTTTCCTCTTCCACCACCACTACCCGCCGCCAATACCGTCACCCGCAAACACCATCATCCGCGCCTCCCGCTTGTCAAATGGGAAGCAATACGACAGTCAAGCCACGACGTCCTTCTCCACTGCCTCGACTATAGCAATTGAGAAAAACCCCGTATAATAAGGTCGAGGGAACTCTATTATCGAGATTCAGGGCGTCATCCATTGTCTGCTACAACCGCCACCCAAGCCACCAAACTCTACTTTAGACGCCCAATTTCATATTTCGAAGTCGGCGAAGTCGGCGTAGACAACAGAACACTACAGCTCTCAACAATAACTCGAAACATTAAAGGAACTGCACTCCCCGTGCAGCCATCAAACACACAGCATGGAATCAGTCCCCTCAGAAAAGATGGAAACGTACCATGGCTACGTTCGCACCCCTGCCGACGCCATCAAGCTGTTCGAAGCCTGCCGCCTTGGTATTTTGCCTCGTGTCCAGCGCCGCCTTTCCGAAAAGGAACGTCAGTCCATCCGCTCCGGATCCGTCTTTGTCTGGGACGAGCGTGAGGCCGGCATGCGCAGATGGACCGACGGCAAGTCCTGGAGCGCCTCTCGCGTCTCCGGGAGCTTTCTGACCTACCGAGAGATGGAGGGCAAGCGCGGCGGCGGCTTCGGCACCGGCCGCCGCGCCGGCAAGGACGGCCGTCTAAGTGACGAGGACATGGACGACGGCGAGCCCGAAGGCTACCGCTACAAGGCCGACGGCCTCATGAAGCAGTCCTTCAGCATTACGACCCATAACAACCAGCACCTACATCTCATCTCGTACTATTCGCGTCCTCAGCCTGGCCATGCCGAGCTGCCACAGCCCACCAGTGACCCCAAACTGCGCAACGTCGTCCCCCACAAGGGAATGTATCCCGAGTCCAGCATGGGTGAGGCCAACCAGACGCCTGCTCTGACCCGTACCCCCATGCAGCAGCCTCCTTTCATGATTACTCCTCAGCACCACCCGCACCAGCAAGCCTTCGCTCCGCAGTACGCCCAGCACGCACAGCCTGGCTACGGCTGGCCTCCTTCTCCCACGGCCACGCCACCCTACAGCCACTACACCACTGCGCCCTTCTCTGCTGCTGGCTTGCCTCCTCTGCACGCCCGTCACGGCCACCAGTCGCCTCCCAACTACGGTCCTCCTCATTCCGCCCAAGGCGCACAAACTCCTCAGCCTCACTACGCGTACCCTCACCACTACGAGACGTCGCTGCCGCCGCTGCAAAGCACTCCCAAGACTGCTTCTTCTTACCAGGGCTTCCCCGGCCGTCTCTCCCCCCCTCACGAGCCTTTGCCTTTCAAGGAGCACGCCCTGGCGAGCATTGATCACCGCGGCTCGCTTAGCCATGGCCCCCTCCCTGGCCTCAACTCGGTCACTAACGGTGCACCCCCTCAAATTGGCGCTGGCACCCCGCCTACGAGACATGCCAGTGTGAGCCCCCCTCGCACAGCGAACTCGGACCTGCCCAACATCAACGGCCATCGGCCTAGCCTGAGCTCCATCCTCCACCCTACACCCGCCTCCAGCGAGTCTGGCAGCGGCAGTGGACACAACAGCCCCAGAAGCAACAGCATCATGAGCGTGGATAAGCTGGTCTGCGCCGCCAACGAGGACACACGAGCCCTGAGAATGCTTGACCGCAAGTTTTGCATCTAAGCATGCTCACCTTTTCCTCTTCTTATTCATTTTTATATCATTTGCATAGCATTGGCGTTCGGATCAGGTCAGCGGAATGGTAGTTGGAAGCGCCGAACGCGCTTCCGGCCTAGTGTATTTGATTTTGCTTGATGGCTTGATATCCTTTGGGAAATCTGTACATAGACACAGTTAATCAAGTAAACTACATGCTCCACAAGCATTATTTCTGACCGCGTGTGATAACGAATATGATGTGCTGCGCAGTCGTCCCCAGCAATTTCTGATTCTGTTGTTGGGCATCTAGACCACTTCCCGCAGGGTCCGTCAACATTGACTTCAAAAGATGGCGTTTGACTCTCAATTCAGGCCTCGTACTCGTTCTAGAATATTTAGTCAGGGGAAACAATCCACTGCATCGACTACGTACTCGATGAATAGTCGATCACGAAAAGTAGCTTTTAGTCTGGTGCCTGGTAGCCCCATGCTTCGCCGCAGCCACCACACGACAACCACATTCGACGGATGCTACAACTTGGAATAAAGACAATCTATAAAGACAATCTGTGACACGCAGATCCTGGAAGGCCAAGAATAGATTCTCCTCTCACTATTGTGCGTAGCGATCGGACGACTACAGATCTCTAGTTGCGGAGGCTTCAAGCCACCAACTCTAATTCACGACCAACAAAGGATATATCATCACACTTCATCACACTACCATTATTAGGCTGCACATCATGACTCGACACTTTCAAAACGAGTTGCCGTACCCGAGAAACAGAGGACAGATTTAAGAATAAGCTTGGTTCTTGAACCTAAATTGTACTTTATTCGTAGACGTAGCGTGTTGGCAGCTGCCGCCTTCACGCTGCACCCTTGAAATGGATGATGCACTGCTTAATCATTCCAGCAAAAGGCAAGTGGCTCTGCCTTTGTGACTGCCCCAACTAGCACAGCCCGTGCTACCTGTGCCAAGCCACAATCTGGTGACAGCTGTGAGCTTCTTGTTGTTGACAATCGGCAAAAGTAAACTCGGCCCATGTAGGGTAAGCTGCTGAGTGTTGGGGGGTGAAAATGGCAACCCTCGGTCCCGCTGTATAGTTGTTCCGTGGTGTCGGCGACACGCGCCGTTGCGACGAGCGAACCAAGCTACTGTGCGACGCTTGGGTCGACAAGTTCAAGATCTTCCTACAACAGATTACGATTGTCGCCATTGGGCTTGCCCACTAGTCGCTCGTTTCTTTGCGCTCACTCCATCTTCTTCTGCTCTCTTTCATTTAATACAATGGCGTGAGATATACCAGTCACCTCGGATAAAGACGAACCGCAAACAATAATTTCGCTCCATCTCTGGCGAGGCCCACGGGCTCCCCAGTCGCAACAATGTTCACCTTTAGCCCCCTCCAGGGCGCGCAGTCCGAGTCTCTGGCCACGCAATCCCTCCTGGAGCTCGATGGTGGCGTCAAAATCCTCGTGGGTCTTGGATGGGATGAATCCTTTGACGTGGCCAAGCTCGAGGAGCTGGAAAAGTAGGGCTGCATCGCGTAGCAAGGAAGTCGGCCATTGCTAACCAGTACCCAGACAAGTCCCGACCCTATCCCTCATTCTCCTGACGCACGCAACCGCCCCTCATCTCGCCGCCTACGCACATTGCTGCAAGAACATACCTCTCTTCACGCGCATCCCCGTCTACGCGACCCGGCCGGTCATTGACCTCGGCCGCACCCTCACGCAGGACCTCTACTCGTCGACGCCCGCCGCGGCCACAACCATCCCGCAGGCCGCGCTCTCCACCTCGGCCTATGCCTACGCGCAGACGGCGACGACGGCGCAAAACCTGCTCCTGCAGTCCCCGACTCCCGACGAGATTGCGCGCTTCTTCTCCCTCATCCAGCCCCTCAAGTACTCGCAGCCACACCAGCCGCTGCCGTCGCCCTTTTCGCCGCCGCTCAACGGCCTCACCATCACCGCCTACAACGCCGGCCACACCCTCGGCGGCACCATCTGGCACATCCAACACGGCCTCGAGTCCATCGTCTACGCCGTCGACTGGAACCAGGCGAGGGAGAATGTCTTCGCCGGCGCAGCCTGGCTGGGCGGCGCGGGAGGTGGCGGCGCTCAGGTCATTGAGCAGCTGCGGAAGCCGACGGCGCTGATTTGCAGCAGTCGCGGCGCCGAGAGGAATGCGCAGGCGGGTGGCCGCGCCAAACGCGATGAGCAGCTGCTGGAAACGATCAAGGCGGCTGTCACTAGGGGTGGCACGGTCTTGATTCCGGTAGACTCGAGCGCGCGCGTGCTTGAGCTGGCATATTTGCTCGAGCACGCCTGGCGTACAGATTCCGCGTCGGCAAAGGGCGTATTAAAGGCTGCCAAGCTCTACTTGGCTGGGCGCAATATGGCGAGCACCATGCGCTACGCACGAAGTATGCTGGAGTGGATGGATGATAGCATTGTACAAGAATTTGAGGCATTTGCAGAGGGACAGAAAAGGACGAACGGAGCCAGCGACAAGAAAGTGGGCGGTCCGTTTGACTTTCGATTTATGCGTCTGCTGGATCGCAAAGCACAAATTGCAAAGCTTCTTACGACGGCTGTTAATAATGGCGAGTCGCGAGGCCGTGTTATTCTGGCCAGCGATACCTGCATGGACTGGGGATTCTCCAAAGACCTGCTCAGAGGCTTGGCATCTGATGCGAATAATGTTGTGATTCTCACAGATAAGCCTGGCCTGGCCCAAGAGAACGCGCCTTCCATTGCGAGAACGCTATGGAGCCTATGGAAAGAGCGCAAAGACGGAGTTACGACAGTACAGACAACGACGGGTGATGATCTCGAGTACGTGAATACAGGCGGCTATGATTTGGAGATTCGGGATGCCAAGCGTGAGCCTCTCGAAGGCGAGGAATTAACTATATACCAGCAATGGCTTGCCACGCAACGGCAGCTCCAGGCCACGCAACAAACAGTAGGAGGCGACGGTATAGAAGCATCTGCCGACGTCGTCGATGACGTATCCTCAGAGTCTTCGTCAGACTCGGAAAACGAGGACGGTCAGCAACAAGGCAAGGCACTCACCGTGTCTGCCGCTCTCGGCCAAGCGGGTCGCAAGAATGTGGTTCTCAAAGACGAGGATCTTGGTGTCAGCATTTTAATCAAGAAGAAGGGCGTCTACGACTTCGACTCGCGTGGGAAGCGCGGTCGCGAACGATCGTTTCCTGTCGCGGTGCGCAGAAAGAGAAATGACGACTTTGGCGAGCTGATTCGCCCCGAAGACTATCTACGCGCCGAAGAAAAGGAAGAAGACGACGTTGACGGCCCCAACACTGCCAACGACGACGAAAACCTCGGCAAGAAGCGCAAGTGGGACGACGTGCAAGGCACGAGCGCCAACAAGAAGTCGCAACTCGACAAAGGAGTTGCCAGTGGCGGCGCCTTTGCCGGCGACGGCGGTGAGGATGGCAACACGACAGGCATGCAAGAGGGCTTTGAGCCCGACGAGCTAGACGCCGCCGAGGACATCGATGGGGATGAGCCCGACGGCCCCTGCAAGCTCGTCTACACGACGGAGACGGTCGCCGTCCGCCTGCGCATCGCCCATGTCGACTTTGCCGGCCTGCACGACAAGCGCAGTCTCCATATGCTAATCCCGCTCATCCAGCCGCGCAAGCTCATTCTCGTTGCGGGCACGCGCGAGGAGACGCTGGCCCTGGCGCAGGACTGCCGCGCCATTCTCGGGGCCGACGCCGCGAGCGGCGAAAAGGGTGGCGCGGGCGGCGCCGACGTCTACACGCCCGAGGTCGGTGCCGTCGTGGATGCGAGCGTCGACACGAGCGCCTGGGTCGTCAAGCTTGCCGACGCGCTCGTCAAGAAGCTCAAGTGGCAGAACGTGCGCGGCCTGGGCATCGTCACCGTCTCCGGGCAGCTGTTTGCCGCGGTCGCGGCGGCGGCGGCGGCGGCCTCTGAGGATGAAGACGCCGCCGCCGCCAACAAGCGCCAAAAGACGAGCGGCGACTCCCTCGCGCTGACGACGACAACGACCGCCCTCGCAACGACAAGCAGCACGCCAGCACTGCCGACGCTCGACGTGGTAACGGCGAGCTTTGCGGCGGCGGCGGCGCGCACGGCCGCGCAGCCGCTGCACGTGGGCGACCTGCGCCTCGCGGACCTGCGCCGCGCCATGCAGGGCGCGGGCCACGCGGCCGAGTTTCGCGGCGAGGGCATGCTCGTCGTCGACGGCGCCGTCGTCGTGCGCAAGACGGCAGAGGGCCAGGTCGAGATTGAGAGCGTGGGGCTGCCCGTCGCGGGGAGACGCAGCGCGCTGCACGAGGTGAAGCGGGCGATTTACGATAACCTGGCCGTGGTGGCGGGGGCATGACGCAAGAAGGAGAGAGAATGAAGACGACGGAGGTGTATACTTTTTTTGTTTTTGTTTCTCGGTTGTATACTTAGAGAGGGTGGGCAAAATCTACCAACGGCTGACATGATGCCAATATGTCTATTCATAACAGAGCATGCTGCAATATCAAAAGGACGTAAAAGCTACAACAACATACAAGCGCATTATGTGAACCAGTGATTTGCTTTGCCATAATTAGATTGTAGAATTATGTAAAAGTGTACACGCATGGTTTCCTCGTCGAGGAAGCCAAGGTAAAAAAAACCGCGCTATCATTTCTGCCGACGGCTATTACGAATACAGACCAGATGAAAAGGAAATGTCGACATGCCAATGTCTGGTGATGTATAATGGCCAAAGAAGGGGGTCCTGCGTCGACTCGGACAGCATGGCCAAATGAGACCACTCCAGCTTGCGCAATGAAAAATAAAAGAGCAACAAAACGCCGAGCAATGCATCGCTATTCAGTCCCATTGTACAGTAATGCCTCCTCTTATGCATCTCACGACGAGTTCCTCATTTGCACCATCTCGTACTCGCCCTGCCCGTCCCTCCCGCGGCCCTTGCCGCGGCCACCACCACCACCACCACCATGCACAAAGCCCGTCTCGTCATCCCCCGCCGGCCCGTGTCCCGTCTCGAGGTCGGCCGCGCTACCGCTGGTCCCCGGCGGCGGAGAGCTGGCCCGCGCCGCTGACGCCGCGCCGCCGTCCCCCGCGCCGAGGATGCGGCCCCCAAAGAAAACGGGCTGCAGCTCGCGGTAGCGGCAGCCCCAGGTGGCGAGCGCCACGGCGGCGGCCGACGACGCGGCCATGGTGAGCCACCACATGGCGTGGCGCGGCAGCGAGCGCGTGTAGAGCGTGACGACGACGAGGTGGAGCGCGTGGATCGTGAGGGCAAAGTCGGGAACGAGCTTGCTGCGGGCGATGAGGATGACAATGGCCACGGCCCTGATTGTATCAGGTCAGTACGGTACTAGAAAGGAGGGAGGAGAGAAGGGATGGGATATGTATACGCACATGCAAAAAGCACCGTCAAAGAGCCAGACAAACGCCATCAGCCAGCCCTGCGTGTTGTCGCCCCGGACGGACTCCCACCCCAACAGCAGGTCCACGCTCATGGGCTGCCCGGCGACGAGCGAGGTGAAGACGATGAGGACCAGCGCAACGGCGTAGAAGAGAAGCTGCAGGACGGCAATCTGCGCGGCGGTGCGCAGGGGCTGCAGCTCGTGAAGGGCGCCGGCCCGGGGCGGTCTGCGTCGGCGCGCCATGGTGTGGAGGTGCCGTGGGTATATGTGTTTCAATGAAGCGCCGAAAGTCTGGTTGTATAAATCGAATGTCAAGGCGCAAGACGAAGAAGAAGAAGAAGAAGAAGAAGAAGAAGAAGAAGAAGAAGAAGAAGAAGAAGAAGAAGAAGAAGAATGGGAGCTATGCGCGGTGCATTTTTCGGAAAAAAGGTGGGCGGAATGGAGAAGAGTAAAGCGTCGTCGGGGTCGCGGATTGAATGTTTGTACTCGGGGCGAATAGAAATCTCTCCGGGGGAGAGAGAGAAGAGGACAAGAAGATGCTGGGTGTTGCAGTTTGACTGTCGGTGACGAGAAGCTGCAGCGGAGAGAAGAGAAGCGAAAACTCCACGTTGACGAGATGAGAGAGAGAAGAGAAATAATGACTGCCTGTTGCGTGGTACCCGTTGATCGATGGAGAGATCCAGGAGGTCGAGTTATGGCGTCGTTTAATATGGGACGGACAGCTTGCGTCAAAGCCAGGCGCCCCCCGAGCTCACGGTACGTACACTTTTTTTTTTTGGCTGGTTGGCTGGCGAAAAGGTTCCAATGGCGCTTGACCGCCTTGCAATTCTGCCGCCACCAGATGGGCTTAAAGCTGTCCATGCTCGACGACAACTACCTACGGATGCATTATCCATCGATTCCGCGCTTGCATTACCTTGAATTAGTTGATTGAAAGAACCAACGAGATCAAAACCACAACCATATCCCCCAAAACTCACCCGCCGACTCTTCCCATCTGGCGGAATACTCAACGGGAACCACGACGAAATCTTGACCTCTCGACCCCCCCCAAACCCACCACCACCACCACCACCACCACATCACACACGTCGCTTACACCATGGGCTGGCTGCCATTCACCAGCTCGACCCGCGGCGATGAGATCCGCAGCGGCGCCGCCATCCCCACGCGCACCGAGCGCGCCGTGTGCTGGGCCGCCCGCGACGCCTACTACCAGTGCCTCGACGCCAACAGCATCGTCGACGCGGGCTCCCCCGCGGGCGCCGCCGCCGCCGCCCGCGCGTGCCCCGAGGCGTCGGCCGCGTTTGAGCGCGACTGCGCGGCCGCGTGGGTCAAGTACTTTAAGCAGTGGCGCGTGGCCGACATTCAAAAGAGACGACGCATCGAGCAGCTGCAGGCCGAGGGCGCGGTCGAGGCCAACGTCACGAGCAGCTTTGCGGGCGGCGGGAATATTGCAGCGAGTAGTAGTGGTGGTGGTGGTGGGAGTGCGAAGTCGCAGGCGACGAGGGAGGATATTCAGGCCCTACTGGACAAGAAGCGTGGGTGAGGAGGGGGTGGGAAGAAGACTGGTTTCGACTCTGTATTACCATGGACGGACGTTTTTTGTACATTAGCTGGCGGGAATGAATAAATCAACACCGCAACATCTCACTCTTATTAATACACTACTCACAGCCACTTTGCTACGGACATCAGTCATGGTAGAATCCTGACTCAATTATTGTCTGGATGGCAACACGGTTATTGGAGGAAACGCCGTTAATGTTGACCGTTTCTGTTTAATTCTTCTCTTTCCCCAAACGACAAAGAATCTTCTCACACGGCTAATCCGCATCACTACAAGACAAGACAAGAAAAAAAAAAAACACAAACCAAAGCACAGCAGGCCAATCGCATTGCAAAAACAAATAGTCTTTTGTTCGATTAAACCACATAGAAAAAGGCAACAGTAAAAAAAAATAGGAGGGAGATAAAAAGGACAGACAGTAGAAACTACTCGCAATGCAATGGTGGTATCATCCATGTCTCTTTCGGCAACAGAAGAAAACAAAAAAAGGGGTGCAGAACGAATGAGCATGACAAAATAGACGCAGAAAACAAGATTCAGAACCCAGTCAAACAATCTGTCTCGCTCAACAATAACAGCCGTGGCTCCCTGCGAGCGACTATCGACGGCAAGTCGCTCGCAACGCGCAAAGTCGGCCGGGTAATGATATCGAAACAGGTTCTATGAAATGCAGCATCGCCCAATCTTTAATCTTTGTAAAACCCTTCTACATGCAAAAATAACAACACTCGTGCAGTGGTGCGCCGTGCCAAAGCAGCTACAGGCTATAGGTACTGCGCCGGCCGTGGATACAGGGACCGAAACGGGTTGACAATCTATGCCATCCCACTGCGCTGATCCGCTGCTTCCTTGGGCAGGGGTGGGAGCTTCTTGTCCAAGCTTCCGCGGCTATATGTGTGTGGTTGGCCCAGGTCGTCGACGGCATCGTCCTTGGCCGGTGTCGGAGGGGCGGCTCGCGTCGGAGCCGAAAAGCTGTCGTTTCCAAAGTGGCCGTTGGGGCCGTCGCGGCTGCTCTCGCCCAGCTCTTCAACCACGGGCAAAATGGGATCGTGTTGCGCCGAGTTGCGGTTTTCCGATGGTACCGACATGGTCTTAATGGTCCGCTCTGGTGGGTGTGCGTCGGGGCCCGGGCTCTTTTGCGCCGCTCTGGTCGCCATGTCTATAGTGTCCTTTGGCTCCTGATTTTCGGTGGCGCCGGGCGGTACCGGAGGAAGATGAGTTGGCATCGGCGGAATCGATTGCCTATGTCCCCCGCTCCGCATCTCGCCCGATTGACGTGCTTCCATGGCTTCTTGCTCGCGTCGAATTTCCTCTCTGTGTGCCTCCTCGCTGGACATGGTGATGCCCTCCACAAAGTTGTAGAAGCGATCGCCGTACTGATCTGGAGGTAGAGCAGAAATCTGCGTCCTGTCGCTGGAGAGGCCCTTCCAAAAGTGCTCAATCTTCTTGATAATACCATAGTGGGTAAGGCAGTCAATGACACCCAGGTAATAAATCTCGTCGGCGGGATCATTATTCTCGTGAGTAGCTTGGAAGCCGCCATCGTCCTGATTAAATACAAATCCTGGTCGGCTATGGCTTACACTAAGCTCGTCGGGCATCTTGTCGATGGCCTGCCCCATCGGGATGGGACGCTCTTGTCGAATCATCTGCCGCAGTTCGCGGGCTTTGCGGGCGGTCTCGAGCTTGGATGGCGTTCGGTGCAGAACCATTGGCGGTTCATCATCCGTCGATTTTTCGCGGCTTGGGTTAAAGACTTGCAGTGTCTTGTCGCGTAAATTCTCATCGTTGCCACGAGACACGTCGTGGATACCAACGAGCAGAGAATAGTCCATGATTTGAAGGCGCTTCAACAGCACCACATCAGCGCGTAGCTGTTCCAGGAACAATCTCTTCTTCTGAATACCTAGCTCCAAGGTTCGCTTCCGGCGCATCCAATTGAGGTCCTTCAATGTGGCCCTTGGATTTTGTTCCAAGTCCTCTTCGCTGTAGTCTCGCCCGACTGTCGAGCCCTTCAAATCGAAAGTGGTGTGAACGTCACGATGCGGTGGAAAGAGGTTGTTCATGACCACAAAATGGATCTTCTTTCCATAAGGCATCTTGACACGGTGTAGTCCGTAAAACTGAGAGAGCAAAGTGTTGGGGTTTTGCTGAACGTGGGTATAGTAATCTTTAAGGATTTTCCTCAAAAATTTATGTTCCGAGTGATGAATCGTTTTAATGATGTACTTGTAGTCTCTAGAAAAGTAAAAGAAACTGCCACTCTTGCCTGGAGAGCCCAGCTCCGACAAGATGTACTTGCCAGTGAGAGACATGAGGTAGTCGGCAGGGTCGAGACGAAAAAATGCGCGCAGGCGCCGGAAGACCCACGGGGCGTAATCTTTGAATTTGAAATCATACTTGGCCGAGGGGACCAGCTCGTTTCCGGTGCTGGCAAAGGTAAGTGTCTGCTTGTCAGTGGCATGTGAGAAGATACGTACATATCGAAAGTCGACTTTTGCTTGGCTTCAAAGTCGGCGTCTGTGAGCTCGCGATCGAGCTTTGCGTTTGTTCTGGAGACGGAGACGCGAATTCCAGTCAACATATTGTAGGCAGTGACCCAGTTGGCATGACTCTCGTCGACCTTTGTGCCAACGAGAACGCGATCATCATCCTCCTCCTCCTTGCGCCTGCGCTTGCTAGCTCGCTTCTGGCGAATGGCTTCGGCCCACCTAGTGGCGTCCTCGTCCGGAGCTACCTCATCGCGGGGCATGTCGAATATTCCTGAGCGGGTCGCTCTACGGCCCAAATTCATGGAGGCACGTCGTGCACCAGATACAGCAGATGTTGGCGAGAACCTGCCCGTCGCCAGGACCGCGTCCTGCCCATCTTTAGAAGGCCGGCTGGTTTTGGGAACCTCGAGGGTATGTCGTTGCTTCAAGACTGGTGCTGGAGTCGGTGGAAGAAGGTGGCCGGAGGGAGATGCATTCAATGAGGTATTACCAGGTTGATAGGCGGGAGGGGAAGAGAAGCGGTGGGAAGATGGCTTCGAAGAAAACAACTCGGCGCTTTGGCTCACATCTTCAAGACCGGGCGAAGGGACTGGGGTCTGAAAAAAATCCTTTTCGACGGGTATGGGCGGTTGTTCGTCGTGGCTTGGCGTGGCGGCCGAAGCGAGATTTGGTGGATTGGGTGGCGGGTGGAGAGGAGCGGGAGGTATTTGATTCGAATGCTCGGCGGAGCCGTTTTGAGGGAAATAGCCATTCTGGGCCGGCAATTGAGGCAGAGTTCGATCAGGAAGGGAGACTTTTCCATTGGGAAGGCCGTTGGGAGCTGTGGGGTGTGTGTCGCGCGCGTCGTCGTTGGTGTACGAGTTCATGCTCGTGGGTCGAGTGCCGTTGCCATTTTCGTTGGGCATCATTGCATGGGTGCCAGAAGCGTCAGAGTCGTGCGTAGAGACCAGCGAGCTCCCATCGAAGCTCTCGGCCGCGTGATCGGACCTAGAGCGGTCGATTATATCGGTATGAGGCGCAATCTTGTCCGAGGCGAGACCAAACTTGCCCAGATGGCTGAGCTTGAGAAGATCGAGATCGGGCGAATCTACCGGCGCGTTGTCATGGGTGAGATACGAGGGCATTTCGGTAGGGGCCTAGAGCCGTTGCCGGTGCCTGGTGGTAATTGCTGCTGGAGTGGCCCGTGTGTGGGAGAGGATGCTTATCGAGGCAGCCGGCGAGGGCCTTCCGAGGAGGACGGGCGTCGAGCTTGGACAGGGCTCAGAGCACGCTCAGGATTCGAAACAGAGTGCCAAAGGGAGGCAGTCAGAAAGAAATACGAGAATCGAGAGTCGGTGCCACGAGAGGACGCTCGTCAAGGCAGGCCGCAGCGGCGGCCGAGGCGAAAGGCGGTGATGATGCGTGGCGGTGCGCACAGGTCAGGCATGTACGGTCGGAGCAGACGACGGAGAAGGGGAGCGGGTGAGTGGCACGAAGCTTGGCCTCGTCAAGGAAAGCTTCTTTTCCACCGATGTAGCAGCTATGGCGAGGAATTCGATGAGGGTGAATGTGCGGATGACGATGCTGGCGGCCTGAAGGGGGGGAGTTCGATGGGGAGGAGAAGTGTAGAGACGACAAAAGGTTGACGAAGCGTCGACGTTGGGCCAGAATGGCGAATGAGGCGCAGGCGGAGCCACACTACGACCACAAGTGGACAGCAGTGGACAGCAATGCACAACAGTGCACACAACAGGGGGCCAGCAGGGTGCAACAGCGCTGTGCTACAGCCTACAGCTACCAGTACAGGTCAAATCCAGTGGTTTCTCAGAAGCTGCGCTCCACCCGCGACTGAGCCACGGCCCACGGGGCGCTATTGTTGGCCGCCAGCCCGAGAAATGGACCAGCAACCAGAGGCAACCAAATCATGATTTAAAGAAGTGGCTATCTGGTATAATAAACGGTGGCTTCAACGTCTTTTTTTTCTTTTACTTTTCATAGATCACCACAGTCAAGCCGCTGTGTCAACGTAATGATAATTGCTACCCACGCATTGCGACCCCCAGCCTCCCAGAAACAGAGAATACCTTTGGTACCTAGGTAAACGCCATACAACATTATTCAACATTGTTCGTACATCTGTCTTTCCGTATATTTAGTCCGCGACGATGAAATTGCAGCGTGGAATTTTCCTGTCAATTTTGTAAGCGACACTGCGCCTGGAGCTGGACATTTCCACTCTCTTTACCTACCTACAGGGCATCCAGCAGCCCCAGCGCACTATGACTTTTGCCGTTAGGGGTTGCGACCTAGGTCCGCAGCCAAGGTAATAAGCCATCAAATATCACGTTAGAATAAATGACTTGCACTGCGATTCCCAAACCTTGGCAGCCATGCTCTAATTTCTTTTCTTCCATATGTTTTGTTTTCGACCTGATGCAGCACGACGCACACGGCCTTGCATCGCCATGGCTGTCGATTTGGCCCATGGATTCCCGGCGGCATACGCGACGTCCCTGTTCTGTGTTGCCAACAGCTCACAAGCAGCAGCAAAGCTCTCGATACGACTCGCCGAGTGCCTCGAATCCCCTGACCCTGACGCCACAGCTCCTCAGCTCCTCAGCTTCGGATGCTGTGCGAGTTAATACCTGCTTGGTACATACTACAGGCATAAAACAGCAGTGCCCCCCCCCCCCCAAATATCAGACCACGAGCACAGCCCTGGTCCAACAGAAGCAAAGGGGAACAATAATAAGGTCAGGTGAGAAGGAAAAAAAGGAAGAAAACAAAGGTAACCCGTCAATACAAACAAGCCACAGCTAAGACTCGGTATCACGAAAAACCAAAGACACAGCTCGCTGCTGCGCTGGCAGTCCATCACATGTCTCAGATCCTAGGTGGTATTTGCTGGCTAGGCCGATGCGATTGGGGGGAAGGGCTTGACTATGGGTTGCATAGTGGCAAGGTGGTTCGGCAATGAGATTTTTATGTTTCAATGAAGAAAAGACAGGAGTCTCAGGGACCTCCTAGTGAGCGATTGCAGTCAAGTTCAGCCAGAAATGCGAGGTCATTTTAGGAGGAAGGTGCTGCTGGGCGGGCGCTGCTTAGCTGCTTACTAGGGTAATGTCTGGTTGTCGACGATGCATCGTGCTAACATATCTAATGTCGGCAACACACGATATGACTTACCAGTATCGAAAACTCATAATAGTATTATCCACTTATTGATCTTTGTGCTCACCTTTAGCCCACCCGAGAATATCAATATTCACCACAGGGAGAATGCCTCCAGCAGACTCGGCACAGTCATCTCTGCATAACACTTGCCCTAGCGACTCTTGCGCCGAACCAAACCACCAAGAAACCTTATCCCAAGTCGAAGTGGTCAAGGAGTCCGGACTCTACCGCTTTGTTGAAATAGAGAGATGTCCCGATCACAGTGGCAGCAACGAAGGAAGCCCGCGACCTTCGCTTCAATCCTCAGCCGACATGTACAGCTGGTCTCTGAATGATGTATCTAGTATGATGAATGAAAGCAAAGTCAAAGAGAGTGACAGCCAGGTAAGATCAATGCGCGACCCTGGGTACCATCCTTCAGAACTGTAGACTATGCTAACCGCAGGATTCGGCACAGAGCGAGATCCTGCACATGCGCAGACATCGGCAGCCGCAATCCCAGCCATTGACACCACCAGGTTTGCGACACCGCTTATTGAAAAAAATCCGACCTAAGCGTCCTTGGGAGGCAACGCATGCTCATGGGCAAGACTGTGCAGCAAATCTGGCCGCTTCACTAGGCCCAGTAGGCCAATTGCGACGCCGAGATCGAGAATCGACACAGATATACACCTCTTCGGATGACGAGGACGCTGAAAACCGCTCTGAAGCTGCCAAAAGCCGAAAGTCTTTGACTCGAGAAGATCCGGCATCTACTGTGAAAGCAAGCGAAACAGGCTCGGGCGTATGAGGAAGACTGCCATTGGTGGACCTGTACGGTGCTGCTGCTGTTGAAGCCGTGGATAGGTACCCAATTGCTGAGAGCTGCATGTCTGCATTTTGGCGTGCAACCAAGCCAGCGATCTTGTCAAAACTCAACAACCCATGTCCTTCTGCTCAACTAGATTATCAGATTATTTTGTATACATGAAGATTAGTTGCTATTACCTGGGTATCCTCGATGCCAGTATTTGCTCCAACTTGGTGATGCCGGAGTAGTTCGGCGTAGTTGTGTTTGCCAGTCTTAGTCGGCGCCGGCCCAATACCGCAGGTCGCATCTCGCACTTCTCGCCGAGGGATCCCGGCGTAGAGTGCCCAGTGAGCACTGTAATTGCCATGCTTTTGTGGGTAGATACAGCGGGTTACGTCGCATCCACGCCTGGAAGACCGCCTAGGCTGATGCCAGTGGGGAAACATCCCGGGGAAGCGGCATCGCCTGCTCGCCGGGGTTGATAGTTTACAAAACACAGACTTGCCATCTACATTTTCTCTCCTCTCCTCTCCCCTCTTACCACATTTTTTCTGCAATTCAGTGTTGTCTGGCATCTTTACACAGTCACAATGTTCCGCCCCGCTTTGAGACAAGCTACGAGAAGCGGCTCGGCACTTCGCCCAGCTGCGGTCCGCTCCTTCGCCTCGGCACCGGGCCCTTCATTTAACTGGCAAGATCCTCTTTGCTCCAAGAATCTGCTCACAGAGGAGGAGATTTCTATTTCAGAGACGGCGGAGAGATACTGCCAAGAGCGCATGTTGCCTCGGGTTCTACGTGAGTCCCAGCCTCCCCTACCGTTCACAGCATACTAACCGGCGCAAACAGAGGCCTACCGCGATGAACACTACGACCCCAAGATTCTCGAAGAAATGGGCGAGCTGGGACTTCTCGGTGCCACCATTCAGGGCTACGGCTGCGCCGGCGTGTCGAATGTCGCCAGCGGTCTCATCACCCGAGCGGTGGAGCGCGTGGACAGCGGCTACCGCTCAGGCATGTCGGTGCAGTCGTCGCTGGTCATGGGCGGCATCAACGAGTTCGGTACAACGGAACAAAAGGAGCGGTTTCTCCCCGAGATGGCCAAGGGCAAGCTCCTCGGCGCTTTCGGTCTGACGGAGCCTAACCACGGCAGCGACCCCGGCAGCATGGAGGCGGTGGCACGCCCGCATCCAACCAAGAAGGGCGTCTACCTACTAAGTGGCGCCAAGACGTGGATCACAAACAGCCCGATTGCTGATGTTTTGATGGTATGGGCCAAGCTCGAGGAAACGGGCAAGATTCGCGGCTTCCTGGTCGAACGCAAGGACTGCCCAGCCGGCACGCTCGCCACACCGTCCATCAAAGATAAGAACGGCCTGCGCGCCTCCATCACAGGCATGATTCAGCTTGATGACTGCCCGGTACCAGTTGAGAACATGTTTCCCGACATTGAGGGTCTGCGCGGACCTTTTTCGTGCCTCAACAATGCCCGCTACGGCATCGCCTTTGGCATCATGGGCGCGCTAGAGGATTGCATCGCGCGCGCGCGCACTTACTCCCTGGAGCGCAAGCAATTCAAAGGCAACCCGTTGGCGCGTTATCAGCTGATTCAGAAGAAGCTGGCAGACGCCACGACCGACGCCGCGTATGGCACCCTGGCGGCGATCCAGGTCGGCCGCCTCAAGGACGAGGGCAAGGCGACTCCCGAGATGATTAGCATGGTCAAGCGAACCAACTGCGATGCTGCACTGCGCAATGCTCGCATTCTGCAGGAAATATTCGGCGGCAACGCCGTGTCGGACGAGTACGGTATTGGCCGCCACGTTGCGAACCTGTTTGTGACGCAAACGTACGAAGGCCAGAGTGATATTCACAGTAAGTTTGTAACCCGAAGATAACCACATGCATCACATCAGAAATTGACATTCACTCCGAAGGCCTCATTCTCGGAAGAGCCATTACTGGTATCCAGGCCTTTGTCTAACGCGGTGCCGGGTGTCACGCAACGACGGCAACATGAGGCAGAGCGGACAGTGCAGGGATTAGCCGTAGCAAAGCTGTAATTGTAGAGAGAAAATATCAGGGGATGGATTTGTAAATACGGTGCAATTGAAAATGCAAATGACGAATACAATGCAAATTCACAAGTTATGATTTCAATCAGCAGCCAGCCGGTGGTGGCGGCGGAGACTCGAGAACCAACTGATGGAAGCGCTGTAGCGTACATATTATGCGCGCGGCAACAGCGCTACTTATTTGTTCCGGACAATCATTGGTCAGCGTGTGGCATCCTGACAAAGAGTTCGGGGTGCCCGGGTGGCAAATGAGTTGCTTAGAACTATCCGTATTGCCATGGCGGTTCCTGATAATTGGTGCCTAAAAAGGTATGTCTTTTCTCGGAAGTGTCAAAGTCGACCGAACCGGCAGCCACAGGCGGAGCGCATCTACCATAGTGTACCGACAACACTAACATGATGATGTGCACTCACACGTAGATTATGATAGCGTAGATGAGCCTGCTCCAGCGAGTTGATGGATGGGCATCCCGTCACCGCCACAGGGCGGCAAAAAAGACTTTTTTCGGGGAGTACCAGGTGCATCAGCCACCGAGGCTCAACTGGTCTCAGCTTGCCGTGAGCCACCCGCCAGCGCACGTACGTACCGTGACTGGCACTGGCTGAGGCCCGCCCCCACATGGCTGCCCTCGTTTGCCTTCCTTCTCTTTCCAGTGCCGCATTACGGCATCAGTTTAAATACTGCACTCATTTTTGCCCGCCCAAGCCTCTTTTCCCCTCCAGACTTCCACCAACCACAACGACCTCAACACTCTCCCAAACGCACCGAAAGATCACCAAGAGCGTCGGCGTTGCCATCCTCATCTCTTTTCGCATTTTTTACTCTTGCCGTCCGGTACGGTACTCTGACCTCGCTGTCTGGGTACGTCCTCGTCATTTATTCTCTCGTGCTTTTTCCCCTCTTGCCGCCTGCCCGCTAACCAGCGCAACAAACAGCAACGTTTCGAGCGAAACCGACAGCCACCTCCGTCGCCTCGTCCACACAACAACGCATACCGCCCGCCATGGCTCTCAAGCGCATTAACAAGGAACTCGCTGATCTCGGCCGGTAAATACATTTTTTCCTTTTTCTTTTGACGCTGAATTTCCGTCGTCGCTCCGCTTGCCCGCCGCCCTGCGTAGCGTCATGAGGTCACGTCGTGTTTGCAGCCCAAGGGACGAGCGAGGTGGGGCTCACCGAAGCGGGGTCCTCTTTGGCAACAATGCTGCGCCGTGGCTGCGGCGGCGGGCTTTTCCGTGAGATGGCTTGCTTTGGGCGAGGAGCGGGACATTCGACGACGATTCAGTTCTATCATGTGTGATGTGCGTTGCTGACATTTGCTGCAGAGACCCACCCTCTTCCTGTTCGGCCGGCCCTGTTGGCGAAGATTTGGTACGTTTGCTCGCGTTTAACCGTTACAGTGGCTAAGTCCATCCGGGTTGCCCAACCGTTCTCTGGTTGTCGTTGCCACAGTAGCGACTTTCATTTCTTGAGAATTCCTTTGCTAACTTTGTGTTTAACAGTTCCACTGGCAAGCTACTATTATGGGACCTGTAAGTTACACATGGCAGCTTGCATGCCTGCCGGAGAGCTCCGGCTTCAAGTCGCGGCACCATGGCTTGTACGCCTTCAAATACTAATCACTGACGATAGAGCGACTCTCCCTACTCTGGCGGCGTCTTCTTCCTCGCCATCCACTTTCCCACCGACTACCCTTTCAAGCCTCCCAAGGTTAACTTCACAACTCGCATCTACCACCCGAACATCAACTCGAACGGCAGCATCTGCCTTGACATTCTGCGAGACCAGTGGAGCCCGGCGTTGACGATCTCCAAAGGTTTGTGCATGCATAACTCGACAAGGAGGTACGATGTGGTGAAGTTGAAACGCTAACAGATTTCAGTTCTTCTGTCCATCTGCTCGATGCTGACGGACCCCAACCCGGACGACCCTCTTGTTCCCGAGATTGCGCACGTGTACAAGACGGACCGACCACGATACGAGGCCACTGCCCGCGAGTGGACGCGCAAGTACGCCGTTTAAGTTATTATCGTTGAGGATGGCGTGGAGAGGCGGGTTCGGGAGGAGTGACTGGGCGAGTGGTGATTTCGTCTTCTGTTATAAATACCAGCATAGGATACCAAGCGAGTGATTGCTCAGCGACACGGCTGGGATATGGCTGGACGGTGGGCTGTGAACCTGGTAGCCGCCGGAACCGCCATTGAAAGCTAGCGCCGTCTGTCTGGTCGTGATTGGACCAAAGCGAGCTTCTTGGAATTTTCAATGGCCCGGAAGGCGACAGTCAAGCTGTGTGGTGGAAGCAGATGTGACAATCACCACGGGGATACAAGGCAACTGGGGCTTTGCATTTTCAGGTCGCAATCTTGTTCTTGGCATGCAGATTCAGGCAGCATATTTCATCATTGTCTCGGAAGATTGGAGTTTATGGCACGTGAAAAAATAGTAGTGACTGCAATGGGAGGAGGGCGGATGTGAGACTGGCACGGGCCGACCGGCAGTGCAAACGCTCCTTAGTGCTGAGCAGAGGCTGTGTAAATCAGGCGTGGCGAAGAAAATGGTAGACACAAGGAGGCGAGATGATGAGCGAGTAGAAACAAGCTTAGTTGGACAGGGTAAGAAACAGGCGTGCCGCAATGTGGTACAGTTGGCGAGACTTGGGGATGGGCCGGAAGCGGTTATGACGGCAATAGGATGGATTTACGAAACAATGACGACTTGGTAGCACATGTCAAAAGATAAGAAGATGAGGAGGAAAGGCTTTTCTTTGGGAGGATGGGCTAGATGTGCGGGGGATGAGTGCAGGTTTTGTCATTGCGCTTGTTGAATGCAACCACCAGGGACAAGTATGAGATGCAGCAGTTGATCAAGACAGCAGAGCATGAGATGCGTCAGAATTCGGGACGAAACAAGAAACGGAAAAGTTTCGAGGACGATACGGCGGCGGTGGGTGGGTAGTGGCGCGACTTTGTGCTTGTGGTTTGAAGCTTTGCATGAAGATTATTTTTTTTTCCCTCGTACGCAAGAAATCGAGGCTGGAGTGTTCTAGCGGTGGCCCGAAGAAGACAAGGGAAAAAAAAAAAAAAAAAAA
>JAEIJG010000200.1:0-41602 GCA_037289395.1 Beauveria scarabaeidicola | reverse complement strand
GTTGAAGGGGAAGCGGGACGGCGCCAGGGACCTCGAACTGAATTTGGCTCACGCAGAAGGGGACTGACGGCCGGTATAGTGGCTACGTGGTAGGGTCGTGCACGGCCGAAAAGGATGACGGAGACGGGAGGAGGGAATCGAGGGATGGGCAACGGCGCACAGGTTGATGGCGATGTTTTCTTGGACGAGCACTTATGGTCAGAGGTTCCACCGAGAGCCCTGGGCAAGCAGAGTAGGACGAAGGACCAAAAGGTACGGAGGAAAAAGGTCAAAAAGGGTTGGCCAACTTGGTTTGGTTGGCTTTGGCGGCGCGTGTCGTGGCTTGGCTCTGGTGGGTTTAAATGGAGGGGCCATCCAGGGGCTTTCTCCAGTCACAATTGCTGGGCATCGTTCAAGGGGTGCCTTGAAATAAGTTAATTGCGTAACATTCCTTCTTTTTCTAAACTTTGTTTTTTCTTTCGTAGTAATTTGCAATCGGTTTGGACCCTCCTGAAAAAAATGCCAGATGTCGTGTGGCCATTCTATGGCAAACCTCGGCGACTCTAGCCACTCTAGCCCCGTCATAGGTACACTACGCTATTTAGTACCAATATATTCCCTTATCACCTATCAATATAAAGGCAGGGCTTCGGCTACCCCCAGGCCTACCAAATGGAGAACCCCCGTTGCTACTTTGCATCTCGTACAGCATACCGAGCTACGGCCAAATCCTCCCCAAAACACGCCTGTTCCGCAAATTTAGCGACGGGTCACGTCATGGACATGGCACATGCATGTTGATGAATAGTAATCCCCCGCCCGCTTGGCCGCTGGTCTGTGTTGTCTAATGTGGCTGTCTGCCGCACTCTTCAGTCCAGCTTGTCAACATCCTCGCCAACCGTGTCCTTCCACAGCTTGTCAAAGTCGACACCTTGTCCCTCAAACAGCTCGCGAATCTTCTTTGCAGCCGCCTCTTGCTTCTCAGGCCCAAAGCCACCCGGGTGCGTTGCCTCGAATTGGACAATCTCGACCCAGCGGTAAAACAGATCCTCCTTGCCTGTGGCCGACAGAGCATCGCGAAACGCAAACACTTGTCGTCGCTTCTCCTCCTCCTCGGTCGATGCGCCCAGCTTCAGGTCGTAGCTCAGCCACCCATAGTCTTGGTGGTGCACCAGAACCGCGTTCCTGAACACATCCAGCGCCGCCTCCTTCTTGTCCACCATCCTGTGCGCCCTCACCATCAGCTTCCAGTCCAGGTCCCAGTTGTTGTTCATCAAGAGATAGCCGGTTTTTTGCTCCTGCAGCATCGGTGCCGTCGCCTGCGCCACGTAGCCCGTAAAAATCCGGTTCGAATCTCGCTCCTCAATGACGTCGCCCAAAACCGCCTGCCAGTCTCGGCTGCGGCGCACGTAAATTTCCTTTTCCCGGAATCCGACTGCCCATCGCCACTTGACCGGGCTGCCATGTGTTTGCCCAGCGACAAACTCGACAGGCCACGGCCACACAAAGACGAAGAGCATGAGGTCAATAAACATGCTGAATCCGCGCTTGCCAATCTCCCAGCCCAGGTCCGACCACGTCGACGTCGTTTCACCCGGAAAGCTGGAAGGGTGCTGAACCATTGCCTTGACCAGGATGGTAAAGTAGTACGGCAGGATATAGTACATGCGGAAAACAAAGGCAGCCGCGACAACAACATTCATGAGAACCGGAACGACAAAGATTTTGCGCTTGAACTCAGCCGGCTTTCCGTCAATGTGCGCAACGTACACGTGCTTCTTCGAAAGCCCCTTTGTGAATGGCTCAAGCACTTCCGGCACCTTTTTGAACGGATCTGGGGGCTCTCCATCCCTCCGCGCGCTCGTAGCCGCTGCTGACTTGGCTGAACGCTTTTTTGGAGGCATGGCGAATGAGCGATTGATGTGTCGTAGAAAGGTGCAATGGCAAAGTTGCCTGTTAGAAACGGGGTAGATGCAAGGAGCCCAGTCAACCTTGCAGCTGCAGCAATGGAGCTGACCCGAGTAATGCGCAAGAAAAGTTTGAAGCTGATTGTCAATTCGTGATTCGATTATTCGGACATTTTTTTAATTTGAATCAACAAGAAAATTGCAGCTTACAAACTACGAGCAGCATCGATGACCATTGGCTGCCTTCCGGACTATCCCTGCCCCCGAGCTAGAAAACTCCACAGGCTTTCCAATGGCAAGCTGGATTGTCGCATTTTACTTTGTGCATCTGCGAGCACCTACAACGCCGTCAATTTGCGTCATCTCCATTATGTTGAGGGCGCATGCGTGGCAGGCAAGCAGACCGGCCGGCCTCTTTGATATTTCTAGGCTAACATTACAGCAGCGACGCCCATTCGTGTGCACGGCATGCCGGCAGGGCCGCTCTGTCGCCCAATTTATACCAAGAACAGCAAAGAGTGCAGGCATTCCCAAAGGTGTCGCATCGCCACATACCACAAGATTGGTGAGCACTCGGCTCTTTTCGACATCGACCACTCACAGCAATGACGCAAAACCGGCCTTTCCTGGCGCTTTTGCCAGCGCCGCTGGTAAATTCGGCGCTTTCGCATCCAAAGCGAAGCCCACTGCAAACTCCGGGTTGCTTCCACACGAACTTGCAGCGCGCAAAACAGCCGCAGTAGAGTTAGCAAAACCTACTACACCAGCTAGCAAGACCGGACAAGCGAGAGCTCGGCTAGCCCAAAACTCCCGCTTCGCAGACGCCGCGAGAGACGAAAGGACATTGAAATCCAAGTCTGTCCTAGCCGACATTTTTCGATCCGACCGCCTGCCGCAAGATCCGGCCACCCCGACTTCTTGGTCCCCCAATAATCGAAAAGGGCACGGAAACGACGCCAGCAAAAAACACGGCGACTCCAGTATCTGGGATGAGCTTACAAAGAAGAAGAAAGACCCTGTGGCGCATGGTAAAGGGGCTTCAAGGTCAAGGCTGCTGAAAAAGGCTTCAGGAAAGGACTCTGATGATTCGTGGGCCGACTTGGACGACCAAGAGTCACCGGAAGCGCAGGCCAGTCAGAATGCGCAAAGGCGACAAATGCCCAAGAAGATGCACAGTCACCCATCCCACGTCGGTGACGACCTGGATCCCAATGGTATTTCGACCGACTCTACAAATCCGAAAACGTATAGATTCAACGAGGCGTTACCGAGCAAGGACGGTAAAAAATCAAAAAAGGCAAAGCGCCAGGGAGGCAGCCGCATCAACGCTGAAGAGGACTGGGAAGACGACGCTGATTATTGGGAGGACCTTCAGCAGCGTAAAAGATCCAAGGAAGCACGCAAAGCCGCCAAAGCCAAGACACCTGATGCGTTACCCATCTTTCTTCCAGAGTACATTAGTGCCACTGACCTGGCACAATCTCTCAAGCAGTCTATATCTCAGTTCATGGCCGACATGGAGGAGATGGGCTTTGAAAACGTTACAGGCGACACCGTCATGACCGGCGAGACAGCTGCACTTGTTGCTATGGAGTATGGCTTCGAACCCACAGTCGACAACGGTTCTCGGCGAGACTTGCAGCCGGCGCCAACTCCCGAAGATGTGTCTTCTCTGCCTTCGCGGCCTCCTGTTGTGACCATCATGGGCCATGTCGATCACGGCAAGACGACTCTGCTCGACTATCTGCGCAAGTCTTCCGTGGCTGCGCAAGAGCACGGCGGTATCACACAGCACATCGGTGCTTTTATTGTCAGCATGTCCACTGGCAAGCAAATCACATTCCTCGACACACCGGGCCACGCGGCCTTCTTGTCTATGCGTCAACGTGGTGCCAATGTCACTGACATTGTCGTTCTCGTGGTGGCGGCTGACGACAGCGTCAAGCCGCAAACTCTCGAGGCCCTCAAGCATGCAAGAGCATCCAAGGTGCCTATTATTGTGGCCATTAATAAGATTGACAAGGAAGATGCTCGCATTGATCAAGTCAAGGCCGACTTGTCGCGCCACGGTGTCGAGATTGAAGACTATGGCGGCGACGTGCAGGTTGTATGCGTCAGCGGCAAGACTGGCCAAGGCATGAACGAGCTCGAGGAAAACATCATCACACTATCCGAGGTTCTCGATGTCCGCGCCGAACCCGATGGCATGGCAGACGGCTGGATCCTAGAGTCTAGTGTCAAGCCAAACGGCAAAGCCGCCACGGTCCTCGTCAAGCGCGGCACCCTGCGTGCCGGTGATCACATCGTCGCGGGCAAGACGTGGGCGCGCATCCGCCTGCTACGCAACGAAGCCGGCGCGGAAATCTCCGAGGCTCCCCCCGGCACGCCCGTCGAGATTTTCGGCTGGCGCGAGTTGCCAGCGGCGGGCGAAATGGTGCTGCAGGCGCTCGACGAGGGGAAAGCCAAGACGGCTGTCGAGTACCGTGTGGAAATGGCGGACCGCGAGGCCAACTCGGCCAACATTGCGGAGCAGGAGCAGCGGCAGCGCGAAAAGGTGGCTGCCGATGCCCTGGCTGCCGAGCGCGCCGGCCTCGGCGACGAGGCGGACGGAGACGCGCCGCCTGCGGAACCCGGCGTGATGACGCAGAGCTTCATCGTCAAGGCCGACGTGGCGGGCTCCGTCGAGGCCGTTGTCGGCAGCATCCTGGAGCAGGGCAACCACGAGGTGCGCTCCAAGGTGCTGCGGTCGTCGGCGGGCCAGGTCACCGAGTACGACGTGGACCTGGCGGCGGCGTCGGGCAGCCTCATTGTCAACTTCAACACGGCGGTGCCGCCGCACATCAAGCAGCGCGCCGACGACGCGGGCGTGCGCATCATGGACCACACCGTTATCTACCACGTCGTCGACGACGTGCGTGCCGCGCTCGGCGACCTCCTCCCGCCGCTTGTCACGCAGCGCATGCAGGCCGAGGCCGACATTTTGCAGGTCTTTTCCATCAACGTCACGCGTCGCGTGGTGCGCAACATTGCGGGGTGTAAAGTGCGCAATGGCTCGCTGAAAAAGGGCAGCAAGGTCAAGGTCCTGCGCAAGGGCCAGGTCATCTACGATGGTACGTCTCTTATTTTCTCACTCTCCATTCATTGGCTAATCTTTTCTCTTTTGCAGGTACGATAGACACAATCAAGCACGGCAAAAAGGACGTGCAGGAGATGGGCAAGGGCACAGAGTGCGGCATCGGTCTGGACGGCTTTGAAGAGTTCCAAGAGGATGACCAGCTACAGACGTACGAAGTCATCTCGGAGAAGCGCCAGCTGTAGAGGGCGGGCATGTATCATGATGTAAAACACTGTCAAAAGAAGGCGCAGAGTAATTGCAGCGGGATATCATAGATGTATTATAAACTTTCATCTGCCAATGCCATCTCTCATGAATACCCAGACTGCATTGCACTCAATCACATCAATCCATAATAGCTTTCATTTGCGAATGCTCTGGTTACCATGGCCGCGGAAAATACACTGCAATGCGTCCCGTGAATGCATCACAGGCTTTTCATCTGCCTGCCATCTCCCACTACCAGCGAGACGGCGCCGACACAATATTCGACGAAAACGTCCTGCTTGTAATCGCCGCCTGCGCCCTCTCCTTCTCCAGCTTCGACAGGCCGATCCTGTCCGTCACGGGCGTCGCGTCAATAATGTTGTCAAACTCGTCATCACTGGCCCCTTCTTCGTCGCCATTGTCCGAGTCGGGCTCGGCGCTGAGCTCCGCGAGCTGCTGTTGCGGATGCGGATGCGCTATCCTCGCCGGCTTGGCCTTGCGGTCCTCTTCCTCCTCCATGTCGTTTTGGGGATTGGCAAAGGTCTTGGAGGCCAGCACCTTGCGGCGAATCTCCTCCATGGCCAAGTCGTCGTCGCTGTCGTCGGAAATGGCAAACGGATCCTTGTCCTCCTCCTCCTCCTCCTCCTCCTCCTCCTCCTCCTGTGTCTCCAGCGGGCGCTTTCCTAGATATAGCCCGTCTATACTCCCTTCTTCTGCCTCATCCTCCTCCTCCTCCTCCTCCTCCTCATCCTCACCCTCGTCGTCGGAAGGATCCAGCCGCCGATGATTCGTGTTGCCACTCGCCCAGACATCATCCCCCCCCATCTCTCTACTCTCCGTATACTCGCGCTCCAGCTGCGCCATCCACTCCTCCTCGGCCCTCTTCACGCTCGCCGCATCCGTACACGCCGCATACTTGTCCAGCAGCGCTTTATTAATCTCCAGAAACGACGGCCCGTACGAAAACGACTCGAGCACCTGCTCCGCCCACTGCGCGTGCCCGCAAATGTAAAAAGCCGCCGCCAGCGCCTCGGCGCAGTTGAGCCGCCACGGCTTCCCGTAGTTGACCGTGTTGGCCGCCACGAGATACGGCAGCAGCCGCTCGCACTTGCCGCCGACTTTGCCCCACGGCACCTCCTTTGTGCGCGCCCATGAGCACTCGACGACGGCCGCGCCAAACTGGTCTATGAGCGCGCCGTCGTCGGGCGACACCACCTGCTTGCCGTTGGGCGTAATGATGACGCCGTTGTGCCGCTGGCCCACGTGCAGTTCCCGCATCAGGCCCAGACGCATCAGCTTCTTGCCCGAGCATCGCTTCGGGTCGCAGTGGCCCAGATCCCAGCACGCCGCCTTGAATGGGGGCCTGGCGCGGGTGCCGCCGCCGCGCTCGTCCTCGCCGTTTGCTGGTCTGTCGTCGCGGGGTCGTGACGAGCCGCCGCCGCGCCCGCCGCCGAATTTCTTGCCGCGCCCGGCAAAGTCTTTTTTGTGTCGCACCATGTCTGCTGTGGTTTAATAGGAGGTCTTCTTCACTGAATGATGATGTGCAAGGTCGGGCAGTTTTTGGATGGCAGTTGCGAAAATCGTCTAGCCCCGCCGTTCACCCCACCTTGACATAGGCCTCTGTCGGTGTGGATGGCGAAGCGCAGCTGATTTCAAGGTGAGAGGAAGTTTTTTCTTTCTTTTTTTTGTGTGTGAAATCCATGTAATCTAGGATATCCATATTTGCCAACTTGTTCCCTCATTTTGTACACTTTAGCTCTCAAAAGTACCCCGTCTGCAGCTCCGCGCCACCGCCCCAGCCTGCGTGGGTGTCCACAAGGAGGGGAGCCGCCAGGCGAGCTAGAATCTCGGCTCGTCATCATCATCGAACTGCGAAGGGTAGTATTGGGGATTCAACGGCCGCTTCCCTGCATTGCCGCGCATCGACCGCCCTTGGGTCATCTCTCTACACCTCGTATTCCTCCACCGTTTTGACCGACACCGAGCGCCAGTGTAACCCGACACCCCCGTCCACGACCTCCCCCCTCGCCCACTCCTCGATCCGCACCTCGGCACCGGCCAAACCCCGCCCGCGATGGAGGCCGCCTCTGCGCGTGCGGCAGCCCGCGACCGCTGGGGCGAGCACGGCGGCCGGACGCCGTCGCAGCTGGAGCGCTACATCCACTCGGCGTGCAGCCCGGACAACTACGAGCCCAACCTGGCGCTTAACCTCGAGATCTCGGACCTGGTCAACCAGAAGAAGGGCGCCGCGCCGCGCGAAGCCGCCACCGCCATTGTCAACTTTGTCAACCACCGCAACCCCAACGTCGCCCTGCTTGCCCTCGCCCTGCTTGATATTTGCGTCAAGAACTGCGGCTACCCCTTTCACCTGCAAATCAGCACAAAGGAGTTCCTCAACGAGCTCGTCCGCCGCTTCCCCGAGCGCCCGCCGCTGCGCGCCACGCGCGTCCAGGCCAAGATCCTCGAGGCCATTGAGGAGTGGCGCATAACCATTTGCGATACGAGCCGCTACAAGGATGACTTGGGCTTCATCCGGGACATGCACCGGCTTCTGAGCTACAAGGGCTACATGTTTCCCGAGATTCGACGCGAGGATGCCGCGGTGCTGAATCCGAGTGATGTTCGTGGTCCCTTTTTGCTCCAGCCTTTCCCTTTTATCACATGCTAACCATTCTTCAGAACCTCAAATCCGCCGAAGAAATGGAAGAAGAGGACCGCGAGGCCCAGTCCGCCAAGCTGCAGGAGCTCATCCGCCGCGGTACCCCCGCCGATCTACAGGAAGCCAACCGCCTGATGAAGATCATGGCTGGCTACGATACGCGGTCCAAGACCGACTACCGCGCCAAGGCCGCCGAGGACGTGTCCAAGATCCAGGCCAAGGCGCGTCTCCTCGAGGAGCGCCTCGAAGCGTTCCGGCCCGGCGACAAGATGACCGACGGCGACGTCTTCAGCGAGCTCGCCTCGGCGCTGCAGAGCGCGCAGCCCAAGATCCAGAAGATGTGCGAGGAGGAGTCGGACGACCACGAGGCCGTCGCCAAGCTACTCGACATCAACGACAGCATACACCGCACCGTCGAGCGCTACAAGCTCATGAAGAAGGGCGACCTCGAGGGCGCCGCCAAGGTGGCCGCCGGCGGGCCCGCGCCCTCGCAGACGGCGACAGTAGCCGCGGGCCCGGCGGGTGAGCTCTCGCTGATTGACTTTGACGCCGACGCAGCCGAGGCCAACGGCGGCGGCTCGGCGCAGCCAGGCGGCGCAGCCACGCAGGGCATCGAAAACGACCTCCTCGGACTGGACATTGGTGGGAGCTCCGGCAACTTCGGTCAGGGCGGCAGCATTGCGCTTGGGTTCGGCGCCAATCAGAGTACGTAACCCAACTTGCGAACATCGCGTCTTCCGTAGACTAACCAGCTCCAGATATCCCCGGCCCTGCGCTGCTCTCCTCGTTAACAGACAACAGCACTGCCAGCACCAGCAACACCACCATGTCCGCCTCGAGCAGCAACCTCAGCAACCAGTTCATGTCGTTTGCGTCCCCGTCCGCATCGCAGTCCACCACCCCAAACCCGACCGCCCCCGCCATCGCCGCTCCCCCTCCTCCACCTGCCTCTGATCCCTTTGCGGCCTTGATGTCGCAGTCTAGCAGCAGCAGCGCCGCCGGCAAGCAACCCGCTGCCGCTGAAGACGACGAGTGGAATTTTTCCTCTGCGTTGCCCGAATCGTCCGCAACGCAGCAGCAGCTACCGCGCGAGCACCGAGGCATCATCACCGACGGCAGCATCCGCGCCGAGTTCCTCGCCAACCGCGCGACGGCGTCGTCGCCCGCGATTGACATGATGTTTTCGTTTTCGAATAACACGGCGCAGCCCGTCTCGGAGCTGCATTTCCAGCTCGCCGTGACAAAGGTATGCCGCTCCTCCTCCTACCACTCCATACAGAGAAGAGGAGAAGAACAAGAACAAAAAGAAGACGGAAATGAATGGGGAAAGAAGGAAGCTAATAGGAAAATAAACAGGGCTACGAACTCAAACTCAAACCCCAAACGGGCCGTGACCTCGCCCCCAAACAGAGCAAGGGCATCACGCAGCACGTTGCCATTCATCACGCTGGCGGCAGCGCGTCGTCGCAAAGGGTCGACTCGGCCAAGTTGCGCTGGCGGGCGGCCTACAAGGTGGGCGGCGAGCAAAAGGCGGAGACGGGGGAAATTTCCGAGTTTAGCATTGCGTGAGGGGATAATGAATAGGGGAGGTTGCTGCGATGTGTTTCTTCTTTTTTAGATATGCTCTTGTCATGTGTGTTGAAGAGGATGGGTCAAAAAAGTGGCTACAAATATTTGTTTCTTGTGTCTTTTTTTTCTGAGAAGAACAATGAGACTCGAGAATCTCATTTCAATCCGTCTCACAAACTCACTCGCTCCGTCCCAAGAAATCCACACTGCAGTGATGAGCAGTCGCAACAAGAGTCACATATAAGGGGAAATTAGAGTTGTATTATGATAAAGTAAACATGTTGAGCCATGCATCAACGCCAACTTGCACAGAAGCCATTCAGCTCCAGAACCACAACTTCTCTCATTTACCACATCAATCGACCACCGTTCTCGTCTCACAAGTTCGCAGCAACAGATGAAAAGACTCCGGGCAGCGAGCCCACAAGCAGCAATAATACAAACAGTACTGAAGCAAAAAAAGAATAGAAAATGCAGCCGTAGCGAGACAACAAACAGGAACCATGAGACACAACAACATAGTAAACTCCGTCAGCCGTAGCGAGACAACAAACAGGAACCATGAGACACAACATAGTAAACTCCGTCAGCCGTAGATGTAGATTGCGGCGGTCATGAGAGAAAATGACATGATATCAGACCAAACTCCCTTACCCTCTTCCGCTTCTCACGCTCTGGCAGAGGGAAAAACGACTGATCAAACCCAGCGCCATGATAAAATAAAGGGCAAAAAAACCAACAGATGCAAAATGACTCCTCACGAATGCAAAATAGTACACAGTTCTTCGCGTTACATTGTCCGACAACTCATTTAAACGCCAAGCTGAATCGGTGCCGGGTTGGGCACGACGTAGTTGCTCGTCGGTGTCCTGGGAATCTGGGCCATGGAATCGCGCTCCGCCTTTTCCTTTTCGCGCAGCAGCCTCTCGGCCTTTGAGATGCGCGGCTTGCGGACGATGCCCCCGCGGGACCCCGGCCCGCCGCCCCGACCCGCGCCGGCGCCGCGCGTCGCGCCTCCACGTCCACCACGGCTACCACGACCGCCGCGGCCACGTCGAACAGGACCCTCAGTACTGTAAAGTGAGTCAGTACGTATTCGTACAAGATGATCAAGAATAGAAACATACCCAGCTGGAGGCTTTTCAACCTCGGGCACCAGCGGCCCCGAGTAGACAAAGAATCCGTCACGACTGGCGGCGGCCTGCGCCTCCCAGAGCATCTCTGAGTCGTCTACAAACTCATCATCGACATCATACTGGTCCTCCTTGAAATTACGCTTCTTCTTAGTGGGCTTGGGCTGGTTGTCGGTGCCGCTGGCGCCAGCGACCTCGGGGTTACTACCCTCGCCGTCGGACAGGTCCACGGACATTTCGTCTCCAGATTCTCTGCCCGATTCGATCCTTTCAAGGTTGGCCGCAGCCGCCGCAATGCGCGCTTTGCGGTCTCGGTTGGCCGCCAGCCGGGGGTGCAGAGCGTCCCAGCCATAGCGGTCTTCTGCGAGTCGCAAGAAATTGACATATTTGTTTGTCTCGCCGTGGACGATGGGAATGCTCAAAACAATAGTAGGCACATCAGCCTCCTCGCCCGGTTTAGCTTTGCCAAAGTCGAGGATAGAGCGGCCATCTCCTTCGGTTCCAAGGTCGTCCATGTCTGTTCTGGGTGTGGATGCGCCAGTGTGCTTGGGTGACACTTTTCTTACGGGACCGTTGGCAATTGTTGTAAAATTGGACGGGTTGACGACGGGTCGAGGCACATCGAGTGCGTCTGACTTTTCTGGGGCCGGGCGAGCAGCAAATGGCCGAGGCGGTTGATTTGAGGAAGAAGCCTGCAAGGGTCTATCGTCCAATAGACGGGACGCAGGGTAGCCATTGTGCGAGTTGGAAGGCGACATGTTGGAGGCGGCGGGCTCCAGCAGACTGGCAATGGATGGGGATTTGTTGACGTTGGCGAGCGCTCTAGGGGAGCCCGAGGCGGGAGAGTATGGATTATGGGAGGGCGCATCGCGCGCAGGTCCCGAGATGCCCCGGATCGGATCGTAGCTCTGACCGCTTGTGCGAACAGGTACAGAGACGGCGGGTGGCGGGTCGTCGTTGAGAATGCTCTGCATGGAGCTGGGATAGCCTTCGCGCTTGGGCATCTTGGGCGAGGAGCGAGCTTGCGTGGGAGATGTTTGCAGGAAGCTGTGGGAGGTGGAGTTTGGCGAAGCGCCTGCGTGGGCAGGGGCTCGTGATACGTCGGAGTCGTCCTGTTCCGTGTCGGTGAGGGCAACCTTGCGCTTGCGCTGGATGAGCGGCGCATCAGATTCGCGCGGTTTCCTGGGCCGCCTCGTCTTGACCTCGGCATCTGTCTTGGGCTTGACAATGGCGCCGGGTTTGCGACCGGGCTTTTTGCGCGGGACGCCAGCAGCCGTGAGCTGCACCCACTTGCCGTCAATCAAGTCATACTTCTTCTCCTGGAGCTTGCCGCCTACCATGACGGTGGAAACCTGCCGCGTTGGGGTCGGGGACTCATGTGGTTGGGAGCCAGGCGGCTGGTATTGTTGAAATGTGGTTTGCTGAGTGCGACGCTGGTCGTTGCTAACGACAATTTCGTCCATTGTATTGGGCTTTGTGCGTTTGTGTGCGAGAGTCGGTCAGGATCAATGTCTGGTGGGTTGATGTGTGGCGGTCGCACGAGGCAGTGCGACAGGAGCGGAGAGCCACCGACGGCGAGGCAGGGAGAAGAAGAGGGGGGTTGGAAAAAGGTATCGTAGTTGAGATCAGTCAGACATATAAAGAAGATTCAAACGAAAACGCAATGATTGAATGAGCGGTAGCTGGCGCTGGCCGCGTCGAGGTGCAGCTTGGACGAATGAGTGGCCTATCTGGATTGGCTGCAGCAGGGTTGCGTTGCTGTGCGGCCCAGTGTGGGTGGGCGCGGCGCGGCGAGGCGAGGGACGAGCCGTGATTGGCTGGACGAGAATGACGCCTGGAGAAGGTGGGTCCAACGTAACAGTCGTGCTTGGGAATAGCCTCACTTGACCAGCAGCGACAGGCGCCAACGCCGAAAGAATGGCGAATAAAGAGACGCGGAAAAGACGGCAAAGACGCGGTGATGGCGTCAATCCGAAGCGAGAAAATTATAGAGCAGGTACTCGGGCACAAAAAGATGTGCTCAAATCGACGAATCGGATGGCGCGATGAATCGAAATAGATGAAAATCGAAAAATCGATTGCGGCGATTTTGTGCTGATTTTTCTGCAGTGATGTGGTCGATGTGTAGGAGTAGAGAAGTGAGAAAGGGGGCGGGAATGGAACAGAAGGGGGGAAAGCGAGAAAGCGGATGGACGAGATGGGGCAAGTAAAAGGTCGGCTCTCTCTCTTTTTTTTTACTGGGCTGTACGGGCTTGGGGATGGTTACAATTGCTGGCACTTTTTGCTGGATAATTGCTAGTTTGATAATAATATACGGGGGTGCCGTGGCGCTGAGCAAAGGAAAAAGGGTAGTGGAATAAGAAGGAATCGTTGGGGTGGGATGGCGAGGCGGAATGAGAAGAGGGGCGGCAAGAGAGGAACTGTTTAGACAGGAATAGGAAATACAACAAAGATACAGACACCAAAGGAATAGACCCGCCAGACGGAACGCGAGATATACAAAGGTTGCAAGATGCAGGATTGGCAAATCATCAGCGCAAACGGGTTGCGAGCCAGGTACCGACAGTCGAGGGCCTAGGCCGGTAATCAAGTATTCAAAAGGTAACTCGGAAGCCTTGGGCTAATGCCCATTGCCCATTGCCCAGTGTCAGGTGGCCGGGGGGCGCGCAGTTGGTATTCCAATTACGAAATGCGCCAGAGACAACAACGAGCTATTCTGCCGTGCGTAAGGGAAGCCCAAGTGAGAGAGAGGGAAAGAGTCAAGACGGAAGGCAGCCAAAAAAGCATGGGGACGCACACAAAGCTTTTTTGAACGGGGGGGGGGGGGGGGGGGGGGGGGGTCGCCGCCCAGCCAGCCAAGGGGCCCCAGGGAATACCTAATAAATAGCCTAGCAATTCTTTATTTGGTTGTTTGGCAATTGGGCAGGCAGAACAAGCACGAGCTGGCCTGGGCGGGGAAAATGCAACCAACCGATGACCGACATGGAGGGGGGTGCCCTTAGTGCACCACCTACATATCAGTACAATCGTCCGACCACGGCACAGCCAGCACGATACAGTACGAGATGCATTTTCGAGGAGAGAGAGAGAGAGAGAAAGAAAATAAGTCATGTTCCATCTAACAGGCCCGCATCTTTCTTCATCTATTAATTCCATCATCATTCGCTGCCTCTTCCACCCACTAATGCCTGTTTCGTCAACGAACCCCTCCGTCACACACCATCCCACCCCAGTCCCGGGTGGGACCCCCCATTATCCTATCACTCTTCAGATAAGCGCGTCCACACGGCTTCGCCAGATGCGCCTCGAATGTACAAAGAAAAATTGTGAGCAAATAATTCATTTCTGCCGCCAGAAAAAAATGCTTAATATTTTCAGAAAGCAGCCTTCAAATTTCACTCCCTCTCGCCCATGCTTCAGTGCATCTTTCTCACGCAAGCACATCTACACCACACTAGGCCCCAATCATGCATTCTCTCTCTGTAACATCAATTCATTGACTCGTCACACGCCACTATAACTGCTACCGAATAATCAGTTGACTTCCATTTCTGCTTTAAAGCTCTATTTGGCTTTTCTTTTTTTTATCGTTCCTACATGTACCTCATCTAGTCTCTACGCGGCCGCGTTTGAGTGTGTCCCCGTCCTACATGCGCCAATCTCGGCCGAAGAAAAATTAAATATTCATCGCCTGCAACAAACACAGTATACTTTCTTTTGTCCATTATCAACCACCACAACTCAGATAAACACAAGCCACGCTTCGTTCGCCCAACCCCTCCCCGTTCGACTCCCATGCAGCCATGCCCACCCAGCAGCCCACCTAGCCAGGCTCCGTCCCGTGTGAAATCTCGCCGCCAACGGATCGGCGCTAATGCAGGTGTGGCGGTGCACCCGCGTCTCAGGTTTACAAAAGCTTATCAGTATAACAACCTGGTCTTGCGTCCTTGGCCATTCTACAAGGCAATTTGCAACGCATATAAAAATCCGATTCTGTAAAATCTATTATGAGGTCCTTTCTTATATCCTTCTTAACAGACCGAGTCCTTTTCCTTTTTTTCTGCGCCAAGCCCTGGGTTTCGCTCGTGTGTTCTCCGTCTCCTATTCAAGTGGTCCGCAGCATTTAGCCCACATAGGCAGGTGAGCCCCTACGTACCCTGCTGCCAACTGTTGTTTTCAATAGTTTTGTTTCACGCGTGTTGCCTCGCTTTGCGTGCTTGGTGCTGTGTAATGCCGCCTGGCTCGGTTGTTTCTTGTCGTCTCTTTTTTTTCGGCTGATGTCGGTCTATATCCATCCAACCGTCGTGTTCTCAACCGGCACGTCCACGTACGTGTTTCCAAAGTTACTCCAAGACGCTACCCACGGAACACATGAGCAGTAACCGATAAGAAACAAGAGGCAATCAACCTTTGGCACAGTACTTAAACACGAACCACTACATCAATTCTCGTATCATGCTCTGGGTATTTTGCTGGCTGAAAGCATTACCAGATAATGAAACGACTGCCACCTTGTCCAAGCATGGTCCCACTTGCATCAAAATGGGCAAAGCAAGGACAACATGCGCAATTGCCCATTGGACGCCCGCAAGAGATTCCATGCTTGTACAAACAAAAGAACTCGCGCACCCCCAAGAAACCACAAGCACATGTGTCACGCCAAAACGAGTCTGCGTCTCGCCGTAATTCTAGCCGGCGCGCCCTCTTACAAGTGACGCTGCCCCTCTGCCTTGCCAAAGTCGCAAGCGGAGTGTCTAGGTGTCGAGGGTGTCGAGGAGTGGTTTGCGCAACATGCTTTCACTAGCGGTTGTTGGGGGAAAAACGGAACCAGACAAATGTACTCTAGGCCATGAGTGGTAGAGAGAGCAAAAAGAAATTGTTACGACAAGAGCAGGGCTGAAGCCCATGACTACAGGCCATAATTGACGACAATAGCAAAAATATATGTTACGACAAGGGCAGGACTTGAACCTACGCGGGCGAACCCATGTGATTTCTAGTCACACTCCTTCTTTTTAGAGTTAGTAAGCTTCACAGATAGTGGAGCAAGAGTTAATTACTTACAACCACTCGGACACCTTGTCGGTATTAACTCGGTTGCAATGTCGGTGACTTATTTAGCACCAAGAGCCTTTAAAATGAGAATGTGGACTGGGGCTGTGGGCGTCACAGGGCAAGCCTTGACTGTACACGGTCAGAGTCATGGCGTTATGTTGCTGAAGAATCTGTAAAAACATCGGAAGAAGGGTCTCGAAAACACCAGAACTTACAAAACAAAACCGCCAATGAGAGTCTGCTCCCTGTGTGTCATTTGTTTATACTCTTCACGCCCTTCGCACGCTAACAAATTATTTATTAAGCTTGTACATCATGGAAGACTCTTAACGCCTTGGCGGCGAGAACGTACGCTGTTCAGAGACAGTTTCTACTGAGGTTAACTATAAAAAAAACAAGAAATTACTAAATCTTTCATTTCCCCGTTTCTATTTACATGTCTGTCATATCTGTACTCTCAGATCCAAACAGTGAACGGCGTACAACGGTCCATTGCCAAACTCGGACCGAGCATTGTCCTGGAAGACGGCGTGCCACGTTTAAATCATCAGCACACGTCTGCACAGGAGAATAATTCGCGACCAATTCGCTCACACCTCGGCTACATGGAGAAAACACATTGCCGTTAGTTTATGATTCATAAAAGTCGATCTGGCGACGCAAACCAGATGTCGCCATTCCTCCCGAGTCGTTTGCATCATCAACGTCGCCATTACGTCACGGAGCATCACTCACAACTCGACTTATAAAGGAGCCTTCACAGCAACAACTCTCACACACACCATTGTCTTCTTATTATCTCACTTTTTACAATTAAACCGAGTCAACTCAAAATCATGTCCTTTTCCAACACATCCACCGGCGACGCGCCCGCCGACCCCTACACCAAGGCCAACACCGATACCAAGGTCGACGGTCCGCAAAAGATCAAGGACTTTACCGACTTCATCACGACCAGCAAGTACGGCATGATGACGACCCGCCAGGCCGGCTCCAGCCGCCTCGTCTCGCGCAGCATGGCCCTCGCCGGCACCGAGAGCAACGGCGTCGACCTCGTCTTCCAGATCAACACGGAATCCGGCAAGACCGACGACATTGCCAGCGACCCCGACGTCAACGTGTCGTTCCTCGACGCAAAGGGCTCGTGGGCGTCGGTCGCCGGCCTCGCGACCGTCGTCACGGACCGCGACGAGGTGCAAAAGTACTACAGCCCCATCCTCAAGGCCTGGCTGGGTGACCTGGGCGACGGCGTGCACGACGGGTCGGAAAATGACCCCCGCATCGGGCTGATCAAGCTCCAGGCAGAGACTATTACGCACAATGTGGCAGAGTACGGCGCGCTCAAGACGGCGGCCAAGGTGACGGCGGCGGCGGTCAAGGGGAAGCCAGCCGAGGTCAACAGTTTGAGATATGTTTCCGAGGACGAGCTGAAAGCCTGGAGGTCGCTGTAAGCACATAATATCAGGATGTGTATCAAGTATAGTCTAGTGTCTACAATACAATCCTTACCATGTCCAACTTTGTATGTCTAGTTTGTCATTCTATTCCGAGTCCTCCTACGTTCAGCTTAGGAAATCCTGGGGCATCATGGCCTTGACCGCGAGAGCCAGGAACCCGCCAGATGAGCACATGGCGCCGCTGAACACGACCACCTCGAAGAAGTCGCCAAACGACCACACAAACGTACCGGTCGATCGGCGGCCCGACCAGCACGTCCAGCGACGCGAGCGCTATCCCCATGCCCATGCCCATGCCCATGCCGATATCTCCGTGCATCCTTTGCAAAGACGGAAATGGCCGCCAACGCGCCTGAAATCAACGTGCCCGACACAAATCCAAATACGACGGCGTGGACAATGACCGCGTCCGATGTGCTTGGATTGAAGCAGAAGATGACGACGCCCGTCGCGAACGCGGCCCGCACCGGAAAAATTCAGTGGCCCCGTAACCGGTCCACCAGCACGCCCGGAATGACGCGGCCGCCGCGTTAATAATTATACTGTGCTTTTTTTCCTTGTTGCAGCCACCAGCTGCAGCCACCAAATGCAGCGCTCTCATTGGCTCGCATCGTCGAATGACCCACAAATTGTAGCATAGACCTATAACTCTTGATAGGGCAAATGTGGCCCTAAGCAAGTAAGAACATTAACACTAAGAACCCTACGTATTATACTATATGACCCCTTATAATACTAATACTAATTAGTAGTTATAAAACTATAGATAGTTAGGAATTACTAAGAAAAGATAAGCTTTTTATTTTAATATAAAAATATTATACTACTAAATAAGCTAATTTAATAGGTTTAGCTACTATAAATATACTACTCCCTTATAGAGTTTTTTTAAATATAACCTCTTCTTAAAAAAGATCTAGTAATTATTAAGTTACTAATTCCTAAAGGATTTAATTATCTTATTTTATTATAAGAAATTAAAACTATTAAATTTATCTAATAATATAATATCTTTATTATAATAAAATAATAAGAATATAGATAATAAGGGGGCCCTTATATACCTAAGAACTATTACTAAATACTTAAAATTTATCTTAAGTAATTAAAAAGATATAAAACTATTATTATTAAATTATACTAACTAGGCTTATATATACCTATCTAGTCTTACTATCTTTATAAGTAAAAGAAAAACTAGACTCTTTAAAGGAAAACCCTTACTTCTCTATCTAACTCTAGTTATATATTAGTTCCTAGTAAGGGCTAATAAGGCCCCTCTTCCTAATTATTTTTATTTATCCCCCTTAGGGGGGGGGCGTCCCCTTTACTAGGCCTTAGCTCTTCTTTATCTACTCTATACTTACTCTATATTTATCTTATCTTAGATCTACCTTAGGTCTAATATTTATATAGGTTAGCCTTTATTAGTTATATACTTATTTTACTATTTTCTTACTCTTAACTAGGTAATTAAATATATAAAGTATATCTCTTTAGTCCTTTAATAATATTATAATAAAAATATAATATTAGCTATAGTCTTAGCTTATAAGTTTATATTAAAAAAGTATATAATAAATATCCTCTACTTTATATTTATATTAATATATCTTTATATTATATCTAAGTATTTATTATTTATAAAAGAAGGTATTTAGCTTAATCTTTTTTATTTATAGTTATATTATAATAAAGTTAATATATTATAATAAATAAAAGAGTAAGGTTACCTTAGCCTTATATCTAACTTATAAGGGCTTATAGATTAGGAATAAGGTAAGTTATTTTATTTATCTCTAGCTTTTAGTTTCTTTATATTCTTACTTTATTTTTTATATTTAATTAGCCTAAGCCTTAAGTATATACTAATCCCCCTCTAATATCCCCTTACTTATCTTTAGTAGGTTCTAGTATAAGTCTTTTATTAGTAGTAAAATCTATTTACTATTACTTTAGTAAAGTAAGACTAAAGATAATACTTATATAGTAATATATTAGAGCTAGGCTATAGCCTTATTAACTTCTTACTAGTTAAGGGTTTTATTTTTTTATATTATAAAGTAAATATCTATTAGTAATATACTAAGCTTTATCTTTATATAATAAGTAAAGGTAGCCTTAAAGACTCCTCTAATTACCCTTAAGTACCTTACTTATAACTCTTAGAGAGGCCTAGCTAGGCTTTATATAAGGCTAGCTATAAGGTTATATTATATTACTACTTTAAATAATATAATTAGATAAATTCCTTAAAGATAAATATCTTTTATTTCTTTAACTCTTAGGCCTTATAACTTTCTTATTATTAACTATAAGGCTTAAAGTATAAACTAGACCTTCTTTAATATAGACTTAACTTACTTTTACTATCTTAACCTTACTAATAATATTATTCTAAAGAGGTATATATTTATTAATAACTTTATTACCTTACTTTTAAGTATAAGAGGGCCTAGGTTTAAGGCTTATTTATATTAAAAGTATAATAGTTTAAACTTTAATATAAAAAAACTTAGTTAATAAGTTCTTATTTAATCTTTATATATAATCTAAATATTTTTTAACTAAGATTTAGTTTTATTATAGTTTTTTTTTATATATAATAGGTTTATATTATTTATAAAACTAATTATATATAAACCTAAGGCTACCTTAAGGGCTTTATATAAAAAGCTTATAAAGAAAATAAAGAGGATTAGAGATAGTAGTAAGCTTTAAAGGACTTTATACTAGACTACCTTTTCCCTTATTATATTACTATTAATCTAAAGCTAGTTTATTCTTTTATTAAAAAAAGACTAAATAAAATTAAAGATCTTCTCTAGGTAACCTAACTAGTAAAGCTCTTAAATAAGTAATCTATAATTAATATTATTAAAGACTCTAGTTATATTTAATTAGAGAAGTAATATAGTCTTACTTTAAGCCTAAGCTATATAGACTAGCTTAATAACTATTATAATTACTATTTTTATTAACTTATACCTTTAGTTCCTTATCTAACCCTTAAGAAAGAGCTAGTATATCTTTACTATAGTTATAATATAGGTAATAAGAATCTTTTTAAATAGCTTATTTATTATATTAAAGAAGGTTATTAGTTATTACCTTTTTACTATTTAGAGGTTATTTAAGGTCTTCCTAGGCTTCTAGAGGACTATAGTAAAACTAGCTTAGTACTAGGCTAGGTAGTATCTAGACTATAGTAATATATTAAAGAGCTTTATTAATATCTTATAAAAAGAGGGGCCTAAGGCCTTTAGGAGCTTATATAGGACCTTATCTAGAACTAGGGTATTCTAGGCTATATAGCCTCTAAGTATATCCTTAACTTTATTTATTATAACTTCTATAAGGATTTTTATTTTATCTTATAAAGGTCTAAGGGTATCTAACTTATAGACTAAGGTTATATTATACTTAGGCTTAGGACTAATAGTTACTAGGGCTAAAAAGAACTTTTAGGCTAAAACCTCTACCTTCTCCTCTCTTAACTATATTAAGGTATTATAGCCTAGGTAAGCTAGCTTTAGGATTATATTAACTATATATCTTATTATAAACCTCTTTATTTACTTATATTACTTTTATAATACTAGTATATTATCTAATAAGTTAAGGTATATCTTTTAAGCTACCTTTTATACCTTAACTAAGGCTTAGGACTAGGCCTTTTTTATTCTATATATAACCTCTTAATCTACTTTATTTCTTAACCTTTATACCTACCTCTAAGTTCTCTTTATCTTAGTAACTACCTAGCTAGTTTTTTAATTTTATTACTCTAGCCTCCTAGTCTAAGGGGGGCTTACTATAAAAATAACCCTAAAGATAATATCTTCTATTACTAGTATAAGCTACTTATATATTACTTCTACCTCTAAAGGTCTTATTATTAGTAGTTTAATTATAGCTAGGAGTTAGGCTATTATCTTAGCTAAGATAAGACTAATATTAATCTTTTTTTATTTCTTTATTAGCTTATTTCCTTCTAACTTATAAGCCTAGAGCTTTAATAATTATAAGATATAATTAGACTTAGCTAGATTCTAGTCTAATATTATATATTTATTTTTTAATATTAAGAAGGCCTAGAGAAGGTCTAAGGTACTTATATAATAATTATAATAATATTATATTATTATCCCTAGGGGTATAACTAATATTATTCTAATATAAGTAAAGGCCTTAATTATATTATCTATAAATAAAGACTTTTTACTATAGAGGTCTTAGGAGAGGTAGTAAAGGTTAAAGTCTTTTATTATTATATATAAGATCTCCCCTTCTAATAGGATTTTACTTAAGAGTCTATATAAGTCTATACCTAGCTTAAAGTAAATACTTATAAGAATAAAAGGGTTATTAAGGAATTTAATATAGTATATATCTTTTCTAATTATTATTTTTTATAATACTCTATTAACCTTCTTATAGATATAGGTTATTACTTATCCCCCTTTTTATAAGTGTTAGTATAGAGTTAAGGAGAGGGTAAGTAGGGGGTTACTTAGTAATACCTCTTAAATTATAATAATATCTAGGCTATCCTCTTAATAAAGGGCTAGCTAGATATTATTATTATTTTTATAAATATTTTATAAGAAAATCTTTATTTAGTTATCTAAACTAAGCTAGTTTAATTATAATTATATCTTAGGTTAATTTTAAGACTATTAATAATAATAAAAATAATAAAAATAATAATTTACTTTATAACTAAATTATAAGTACTAAAGTTAATAATAATACCTAATATAACTAATCTTTATTTATAATAAATATAAGGGTTTTATATTATAAAATCTTAACTAATAACCCTAGACTTATAAATCTTATTTTAGGGTTAATAAAGTTAAAATTTAATATATTAGTCTATACTAGGAAAGGTCTTTAGATTAGGGCTAAGGAGGAGGGACCTAGGGGTTACTCTCTTAGATACTATATACTCCTAGCTCTCTTTAGGGGTAATAATACTTTTAGGGACCTTAGGTGTCTTTCTTCCTTAAGGTAATAACTCTTAAACTCTATTAGTTAGAAGTAATATATCTCTTAAGTATAGCCCTAGTACTACCTTATAATAAGGTAATCTTAGGACTATATTAGGTAGTTATCTTTATAGTTAAGATATTATTCTTTTTTATTATCTTTTTTTATTAAGTATAACTTAGACTTAATATAGGTCTAGTAAGTATATTAGTTATATTACTCTTTATTTTAATAAAACCTACTTATATAGTTATATTAGTAATACCTAAAGTATTATAAAAGCTAAATTATATCTAAGAAAGGCTTATATTAAAAGACTTAGGAGTTAAAAAAGACCCTTTACTTATAAAGGTAGTTTATTATCTTAGTATTATATATTCTAATAATAAAAAAAGCCTATATCCTAGACTTAAGTTAAAGATAATATACTTTTATAATAATAATATTTACTTTATTAAAGGCTAAAAGTATTATTATAAGGTTAGTAATATCTTATAAGATCTCCTTAAGTAATATTACTTTAACTATTATAATATATACCTACTAGGAGAGAGTTATCTTTAGACTAAATATAACTTTTACCTAGAGCTTATCCTTTATATATTCTTTTATCTTTTAATAGAAGGTTAAGACTATATCTCTAAAAGGGAGGTAATATATTATTATTATAATATTAGCTTAAATAGCCTTATTAATTACTATAATAATCTCTTATAAAAAATAGCTTTTAATTTCTTATATATATCCTTTAGTATTAATAACTAATTCTTTTTTATATTTAGTAAAAACTAGTTTAGCCTTAGGGCTAGCTTAGTCTTAAGCTATTACTATTATAATATATAACTATAAGCTAGCTAAAAGCTAGGGTTAGCTAATACTCTAATTCTCCTTAAGTATTTATATAACTATCTCTTTTATAATAACCTAGATTATCTCTTAAGTAATTAAGGCACTAGTCCCCCTTAAGGCTATTCTAGTCTTATTTTAGGCCTTAGTTTATTTATACTTAGTCTATATCTCTTTTACCTTATCTTTAAATTTATCTTTAATTAAAAAGAAAAGCTTATTAATTAGTTCTCTCTTTAATTTTAGTCTTACTTAGGTTACTACTACCTTAGGCTTATTATAATACTTATTAGTTATAAAGGTATATTAGGATATATCCCTAGTAGTAAATTATTTACCCTAACTACTCCTAATATAGTAGCTTTATACTAATATTATCTAGGGGTAGAATTAGGTGCTTTTTAATATCTAATAAGTTATTTTTTAATTTTATTACTAGGTTAGGCTTAATATAGTTATATACTATTTCCTACTTATAAAGTTATTAATTATAAATATAAAACTATTAATAATTAATATATCTACTACTACTATTATTTAAATTAATAATATTATTATTAATTTTATTTATATAAATAAAGATAATAACCTAAGAGAGATCTTTATATATATTATTAAGGACTTTACCCTCTAGATAATAATAACCTTTATTAAAAAAAACCTAATTATTATTTATAGCTTTTATAACTAGTTATATAAATATAGTATTTATATAGTTAAATAGCTAAGATACTTAATTATAAAAATACTAAAGGACTTATATAAGAAGAAGGAAATACTAGAATAAGATAATAACTAGCTACTTTAAGTTATCTTTAAGAGAAGAGTAATAGAGGCTATAGCTACTAAAGTAACTACCTTTAAGGCTAATAATAATATATATTAACTAGAGATAAGTTAAAGCTAAGGCTAGGATATTAGTAGCTAACCTTAAGTTATTAATATCTCTTATAAACTTAAGTAATTATTAAAGAGTTACTTAGATTATAAGAAATACTTTAGTAAGAGGGATAAATTTATCTATATTAAACTTAATATCTTTTATAATAAATATAACTACCTTAAAGTACTAGAAGTAATATAAGGAAAGGTATTACCTATTATACTAATTAGTATTACCTCTAAGTACTATATAGTATAGTTATCTTACCTTAGGCTAGATTATAATAGTCTTATATTATGCCTTAAGTAGTACTTTAAGTTACTAATTATAATAAAGAAATACTATACTAAGTAATATACCCTTAGTCTTTAGAAAACTATTAATAAAAGCCTTAGTAAGTCTATAACTAAATATATTAATTATATTATTAACTAAATTTAGAAGCTATATTATAGCCTTAACTAAGAGAAAGGTAATAATAATAATAAGAAAAGAGAGGCTTTTTATAATATTATTATTAATATTAAAGCTTATATTATAGTATTAATAAAGCTAGACCTAATATTTAATAGCCTTATTACTAAGCTTAGGTAGGTAGCTAATTTATATAAGAAAAAAAAAGTTACTAATTATTAGGCTACCTTTATTACTAACTAAGAATACTATAATTATTTAATCTATAATAATAGCTACCACCTTACCTATAATAATTAACACTAATAAGCTCTAAACGCCTATAGTAATACCCTAAGTAATTCTAGTAATTCTAGCTAATTTAGAGGGTATACTAAGAAGTATTATATATATAATAAGACTAGCTACTAATTAATAAGGCACTCTAACTCTAAGTATACTATATCTTATAATATATAGTTTAAAAAGAAGAACTATAGATTACTACTAATAGAGAAGAGATTCTAGTTATTCTTAATTAAATTTAAAGGTAATAAGTACCCTAATAAGGTAAATAAGCTACTAAAGTAAATATATATTACTAACCTCTTTAATAATAATAACTATAATAGTAAAGATAAAATTAATAAAAATTTCTTTATTTTATTAATAACTATTACTAATAACTTCCTTATAACTAATATACTTATCTTAGGTAAAGTTACTACTATACTTACTAACTCTATTACCTACTATACTTTATTAGCTAACTAACTAGGCTAACCTAGTAACTATAGTTACTACGTTATTACTATACTTATACTAGACCTAGGAATAACTCTAGAATATAGTAATATCTATATATTAATATTAAGATATTATAAGTAAAGCTTTTAAGAGATTCTACTAGATATAGGTGCTTTAGGTAACTTAATAATAAGTATATTATAAGTTAAGGCACTATTAAGAATAATATTATATTTTAAGATTAAAGATATTCTTATATTAATTATTAAATTTAGTACTAGCTTTATTATATCTAAAGGTAGAGTTTATATACTAATAAGCCTAAGAATAATTAACTTTAGAATCTTATTAATATTAATACCTTTTTTATTTTTATTAACTAATATAGATAAAATAAAGGTTAAATTTAATAACCTAGATAACTTATTAATCTAAGATAATAAATAAATCTTAGTTATAAGGTAATAAGACTACCCCTAATAATAAATTAATATTACTAAAAGTATAGCTTTTATACTCTTTAAGACTTAATTCTACTAGTTATATTAATAATTTAAATACCTCTCTATTAATTAGCTAAGCTAAATTCTAAAATATACTAATAAAGAATTTAATCTTAAATTTATTAAAAAGATTAATAAAGTATATTATTATTACTAGATAAATATATAAATACCTAGCTAATTTAAATTTACCTTTAAAGATAACCTTAAGTTTAACTTTAAGATAATTATAAATATCTTCTATATCTAAAGACACCTAGTACTTTATATAGTTAATTTTATTATAATATTCTAAGCTACTTAATTCTTAGTACTAACTAGCTAGAAGGCTTAAAATATATTTAATATAATTAAGGAATATTAAATAAATATATATATTAGTTTATTAGACTATATTATATATAATACTAATAAGAACTTTATTTTTACTAAATTTAAAGAATATATAAAGTCCTTAAATATCTAGACTTATAAAGCCCTTATTAAAGCTTATAATATTATTAATAAAATAAAAAGATATTATAAAGTCTTCTATTATACCTATAAAATCCTTAATAAGAAAATAAATAATAATATAATATTTAACTAGAAATTATAAATAATAATTAAAGCTATTAATAATATTATTAAGCCTAATAGAATTATATTAACTTTATTAGTATTTAGAGTATACCTTTAATTAACTAATATCTCTTTACTTAATATATTTATCTCTTATTATACTAAAGTTATTTAGAAAGTTATTAATAAAGTTAAAAAGCTTCTAACTAAAAAATAAGTAAGAGATACCTTTAAAATAAAAAATAGCCTAATTACTAATTATATTAAAAGTCTTTTTTTATAATTAAAGGTATTTATATTTTAAAAGAAAAGTAATTAGTAAAGGCTATATAGACTTATTACTATATATAAAAAGATATATACCTTAAATATATTATATAGCCTAGCTAATTTCTAGTTAATAGTTATTAGGCTATATCTAAGAGAAGCCCTAGCTCTTATTACTAGTAAACCTAGGCCTAGTGCTACTAGAAGAAGTAGTATAGAGGGTATACTAATTACCTTTACTACTAATAACGCCTTTATTAAAAGAAGTAGTAGAGAGAGCGCTATAGTTACTCTTACTACTAGTAAGCCTAACGCCCCTACTAGAAGAAGTGGTAAAGAGAGTGCTATAACTACTCTTACTACTAATAAGCCTAGCGCTACTAGAAGAAGTAATAAAGAGAACGCTATAACTACTCTTATTACTAATAAACCTAGTAGTAATAGAGGTATAATAAGGGAGGAAGGAGAAAAAGGATTAGAAAAGGGGCTAGTACTAAGGAGGTTAATATAACTAAGATATAATAAATATAGCTAAAATAAGGCCTTTTTAGCTAAATCTATCTTTAATAAAGCTTTCTTTAATAAAATATTTTATAATAAATCTATATTTAATAAAGCCTTCTTAATAAAGGCTTTTTTTAATAATACCTTCTTTAATAAAACCTTTATTATTATTAAAAAATAAATTAACTAAGAGTTAGTTATTAAGCTATAAAAAAAAAGCCTAATAATTATATTAGGCTAGTTATTTAAAGAATCTAACTTTAATAAGGTTAAGTAATTACTTAATAGAAATATCTTTTAATTTAAATAATATAAAAAAAATAAATATAATTAATATTACTTTTTTAAGGTATAGATAATATATAAAGTAAAAGGTAAAGGTATTAATAAGCCTTATAAGAAATCTTATTTTATAATTTATAGTTATAATAACTAAGGTAAATTTATTATATTAATAGAATTACTAATAATTTAGAGGAATAACTAGAGGTTACTTATTATATTAACTCCCTTACTTACCTAAAGAAAAATTAGTCTCTAAATAAAAGATATTACTTAAATATATATATAATTAAATATTTTACTCTAATAAGTTATTTTTATAAAGTTACTATAATAACTTTATAACTAGTACTTAGAGGGTATAATTATAAGGGTAATTAAGCCTTTATATAGTATCCTAGAAATAAACACTTATTAGTAAGTAACTTACTTAAAGTATTATTATAAGTAACTTAGTATAATTACTTTAACCTTTAACCTATACCTTATAATCTTTATAAGTAATAAATTTAGCCTTATAAGAATATAAATAGATAATATAATAAGCCTAAGTAATAAGAATTTTACCTAACTTAAGGATAAGAAGCTTATAGCTATTAGATTTACTATTAAGTTAAAAGAATTTCTTATAATAGAAATACTATTACTTTTTAATAGTTACTAAATTACCTTAGGCCCTAATAACTTTATTATAGTTACCTAAAAAAGGTAAGCTAATAAGTTAACCCTCTTAGTAATAAAGTAAGAATATATAAAGTAATAAGCTTATAAAGTATATCTATTAACTATTTACTAGTTAGAAGCTATCTATAACCTTTCTATAATAGCCTAGTAAAAGGAGCTAAATAATAATAATTTTAAATAGCTTTACTATTATTTATAATAATAAATAAATAATATAAAAAAAAGGCTTTAATATATCCTTATTAACCTTACTAAGGCTAAACTCTTTACTTTTATTAATAGATTATTTACTAATAATAAAGACTTAAGCTCTTAACTAGGTTATATTATTATCTTAAATAATAAAGATTAAGTTAATAACTAAAACCTTCTAAGAGGTAATATTATTATATATAACTTAATTAAATTAAAGAAAGTAATATAAAACACCTTAGTAAGTAAATTATATAATATAATATAAAAAGTAGATATTATATATACTTTTAATTTAATACTAGTAATAATAACTAAGAGGCTTAGCCTCCTAAAGATCTTAATAATTTTAATAACTAATTCTTTTTTATTATATAAATATCTAATTAAATTAAATACTATAAAAAAAATAACTTATAATTAATATTATAATATTTTAATAATTATATAAATAAAAAAAGATATATAAAATAAGATAAATTAATAATAACTATAACTTAATTAATATTATAATAAAGGTATTACTAAATCTAATACTTAAGAGCTTTATTAATATAAATAAGATAAATATTAAGATATAAAGATAAGTAGCTTATAATAATATAAAAAAGTAATAACTAGAGAAGCTAATATAAAGGTATAAAAGAGATATAGAGGTATAAAGTAGAAGAAGGATATACTAGATATATATATATTAGAAGAATTTACTTTTTATTATATTTTTAATAAAATTAAGCTAATTTAGCTTAAATTAAAGAATTTAATAATTTTTAGCCTTAAAAGAGAAAGACTACTAATATTATAGCTACTAGCTATAGCTACTAAATATAGCGCTCTTATTAGCTTATATCGTTAAATGACCTATAAATTATAGCATAGACCTGTAACTCTCGATAGGGCAAATGTGGCCCTAAGCAAGCAAGAACATCAACACTAAGAACCCTACGTATCGTACTGTACGACCCCTTGTGATACCAACATTCCTTCTTTCAGGATATGAGAAAAATTGGATTAGAAAGCGAAGAATCCATGAGTGGTGATGTAAATCACCAACATTGTACTTGGCAGCAATCTTGTGCAACGGCCGGACCAGGGCTGAGGCTAGTACTAGGCTTACCAGCACACGGACTCGGCCGGCCCGGTGGCCGGACTTGGAGAAATTGCCCACTTTTTGTCGGACCGGGCTTCACTTGCGAACCTTTGACTGCGGAGGAAAAAAGGGTTGCGCGTCTCGATAAACTCGAACTTGAACCGTTTTATCAAACGAAATCTCATCGAATAATGGCCGCAGTACGATTCAGCCGAAACCAAGAATTTGACAAGTGCAAGGGATCAGATGACATGCCATAAGAAGCACAGTCCCGCTCATATCCTTACTAGACAATGCAAACCGAAAAACACCAAGCACTGAATTGCAACGTATAGGTTATTATTTATGTTGTTATCTGATCCCCTATACTCGCGTTTCCTGCGAGTCTATGCTACCTTTTTGCAGTCATCATCTAAATAGAGGTATCCACCCAATCCTTCTTCTTTTGTACCATGTCCAGCAGCCGTTTGTTACATGCACAATTAAGACGACGCTAATCGTAGCTTTTCCTTCTTCCATAGTCGTATATCCAAGACTGGTCATTCCATTGATGCGCTAAACAGCGGCCAGCACCGCGTAAAATGCACAGAGTAACGACGATCTAGAACAACTTTTGTCTTTGCCAACAATTCTCGCCCCTAAGACTCGGCGCCCAGGCCCTGGAGCTCCTTGATCACAGCCGACTTGGTATGAATCTTCTTCATCTGCGTGTCCTCGAGCTTCTCACCGCCAGCCAAGCGCATCTCCAAATCCTCAATGGCGCGGACCTTCTTCTGCAGACTGCGAATCTTCTTAGCATGGGGGTTAGCATCGGGGGCGCCAGCGTCCTGAGCGGGAGCCTGCTGAGCGGCGTTGCCACCGTTGCGCTGACCCTGGTTGGTGTTGCTGCGGCTTCGGCTATCGCCGTTGTTGCGAGAGCGACTGCGGTAATGGCGGTCGTTACCACCAGCACCAGCACCACCTCGTCTCTCGGGGCGGCCATCTTTGCCTTGCTGAGGAGGGGCCAGACTAGCGCCTCCGTTTGGCTCCGCTTCGAGTTTTGCCTCGCCCTGGTTGTTGTTGTTCCTCTTGCTTCTCTTCTTCTTGCCCTTCTTGGCGGCATCGCCCTCAACTGGCTCGGCACCAGGAACCGCGCGCGTAGGAGCGGAAGCAGACTCGGAAAGCTCGGCACCGGGGACAGCACGGCGGGCACGACCGAAACCATTGGGCCCGACATTTTGAGTGCCGTTGCTCACAACGTGAGCAGCACCACCCTCATCTTCACGCTTGAAGTGCAAAGGAGTAGCCAGACCGCGCGCACCAGGGGGGCGGTAAGCACCGGCAGGTTTGCTCGGCGTCTTGACTGTCCCGAGATACGTGGCGGCCGAAGCGTGGGGGGGTGGCACAGTCGTGAGAGGGTCGCCCGGTGCGGCAGCCTCGGGTGCCTGCGGCCTCCAGACAACATTGTACAATTCAACCATATCTTCATTGTACATTAGACTGCCAGCGACGTGCCACAGCTTGACACCATTCTCGACACGGAGTCTCGGCGACGTTGTAGCAGTCATGATGTATCGGCTGTCGGGGCTCCACTCGCAAACACTGGGGTTGCCGCTCTCAATGGTGCACACCTTTCGGTAGTCCTTTTCGAGATCGTAGACGTCAATCTGACCAGCAAGGTTGCCAAAGCCAGCCACCAGAACAAAACGACCCGTGGGAGAAAAGGTGATTGTGTTGCGAGGGCTCAGAGGGAACGAGTGGGTTGCGACAGCCCGATCATTGAAAATGGTGGCCTTGGCAGGCATGAATCCGTAGACGACACCAAACTCGCGAGAGTTAGGCGACCACGAGACATCATGGATGGGACCTTCCTTATCCAGCGAGACGCGAGCATCAAACGCACCGTTTGTGCTCAAGAGATAGAGGGTCGTCTCGCCGTAGTAGCTCTTACCGGAGCGGTCGACATCGGTCTGGGCCAGAACAAGGATGCTGGAGCCGCGCTTGTTCCACTTCAGCTGGACCTTGTCGCCCTTGAAAAAGGTCTTTTGAGAAATGGGGGCGTTGAACTGGGGGACGTTGAAAACGCGGACCGAGGCGGGTTGACCCTGCAATTTGTTAGCATTGAGGCAAAGACTTCATCTTCAGAAAGGCTTACCTTGCGCTCAGGGATAAAGACCGCGACAGCATGGTTCTTGCTTCCGGGAGCGAGAGCGAAGTTAGCGGCTCCCTCCACGCGAAGCTTGTTCCAGACAGTGACGAGATCGTGGGTCTCGTAGAACTGCACCTCGTTGGTGACGAGGCGGGCACAGTACTTTTCGTCGGCAGTGTACTGGAGATTCCAGCCACCCTGCTGCTTCTGGACGAAGCGGCCAATGGGTTGCTTATCGGCGGCAGCAACACCCTCCTCGACTGTGCGCCAAATCTTCAAGTTCTTGGTGGCGTCGCCATTTTCATCCTTGGCAGGGCGCTCCCACGTGATGAGAAAGGTGCCCTGGGGCGAGAAGCCGAGCTCGTAGACGTTGAGGATGGGTAGAGTGAGAATGGCGGCGCCTGTAGAGGCATCAATGACACTGACAGCCTCAGGAGAAGCCCAGCCAAAGTAGCGGCCACATGGCGAGTAGGCACAGCAGCGAAGGTTGCCCTCGGGTTTGGTCAAGCCCGGGAGGGGTTCGTAGGCAGGGGCGGCGTCAAAGACACCAATGTGCTTGAGGGTCCGGTAGGCAAACTGCAATGAGGAAGCCATGGCTAGTCAAAGTCACAGAAACTCAAAATATCGATGCAGTAAGACGGAATTGCGTGGCAGGGTGCAAATGTTCTGGCGCGTGATGCTGCAGGGGCGTTGCTAGGTGGATTGGCAAGGCAATGCGGTGTCACAAGGATGTCAATGGCGCAGAGGCGACAGCAGGATGTGCGTATATCGAGGGAAATCGGATCCGTCGCTTATAGGTATCGGAAAGTGCGTTGATGGAAGGATGGGAGAAAAGGGCAATGCCAAATCTCACCACAGGTTCTTGTCGTTGGGCAACGATTTGGCGGTGGGGGAGAGAACAGAGAGGGCAACAAGGCAGTCTCTGACCGTATAAGCGTGCTCGAGGAGGACACGAGAGAACAGATGCAGAAGCTCAAGAGGATGAAGAGGCGGGCAGGAGAAATTGGCAAGCACCCAGGCAGCGTAGGGAGAAATTGTCGGTCGGCGGCGATGCCGTGATGCTGTGGGGTGAAGAAGAGAAAAGGGAATGGAGACGGAGATACCAGGCGACTTGTAACGTACCAGTTTACCTAGATGGGTACTTGCCTGGCAAACCTGGTCGGTTTGACACGCGAAGTTAAAAAAAAAAAAACTGTGGGCGATTGTTATTTTGTTCTCTTGACTGGGACTGGCCAGGCAGTGCTTTGTAGCCCCACCTCTGCGCTGTCGTTGCGCCTCGGTGCAGCATTGGGCTCGAAGGCGCTGCAGGTACTTTGTAATTCAAGCAAGTATCACGGATGCTATTCAATGATAGAGCGAATAGAGGCACGACAAACAAATGTCAAAGGATGTATAAAGAGGAAGGAAATTATAAAATCGCCAATCTCACATGCCAATCTGAAGCTAATCGATTGGCGCTTGTCATGGCGATTTGTTTAGCGCATTACAGGGCCCCGTTTGCCAGACCAGGGCTTGCAGCGCTGTCGGAAAGGTCTGCGGTACTGAGGATGTAGGTACCAGCGGTACCTAGGTTACATGAGCGTAAGACTGGGGATACTCTGGGCTTATTAAGGTACCTGCCTAACAATTTACCAACCCCACCAAATCGCTACTGAGGTAGGTAGCCAACAGCATTTATTACATCGACACTTATGAGTCTGTAGTCAAGCGGCGACCAGCCATTGGCTGATTTATACAATATTCGAATCAAAGTAGCCTGATAAACTTACGCAAACAATCACTGAGATATCACACATGGCCTTTCCATTTACCAATTTGCCAATGAACACTCCAAACGCCAAGCCCTACTGTCCGTTCACCCATGTCTATTCATCATGCCCTCGCCTTCTTCCACCTTACCGTCCCTGCACCTTTTCTTTCCAGCCGCCCTTCTCAAAGAGCCACAACGCCTCCATGGCGTATGCCCTGCTGCCCCTGTGACCGCCCTCCACCATGGCCGCCTCGTTCAGCGTGTCCAGCACCCTGCCGTCCTTGGCCGCTTTCCAGACGCCCATGGCGATGGGATCGTCAATGGACTTGCCCCACTCGCCTTTGCCCAACCGAAACAGGATGCGGCCCAGCGTTTGAAAGGCGATGCACCGCTGCGCCGGCACCGCGCTCCGCGCCAGCCTGGCCAGCTCGCTGACCGTGTAGCCCGCCGCCTCGGGCGCCTCGCCGTGGTGGTGGAGGCCCTTGGACGACGGTATTGAGCGGCTGACGCGCGGGGACAGGAAACGGCCGCGGAAATCAAAACGCAGCGCAGAGACGGGAATCTCTGCATGGGGGTAATATGTAGACTCCTTGTCTGCCACGCTGCCCTCGGTCGGTATGGGCGCCATCCATGCCAGCTTGCTTGGGTCCGCTGGCAGATCGGGAAAGTATTTCTTGTGAAGATTTTCGAGAAAGTTCGGGTCGGATGGGTCGAGGTCGGCCACCTTGGGAGGCCCTGGGAAATGTGTTGATTCGTTCCGAAGGTCTGTTGCTGCCATTAAGTCATCTGGGATCTGCGCGGGCGCTCTGTCTTCATCAAAATCCTCTGGCACGTCTTGGAAAGAGACGCTCTTCTTTGCCACCGCCGGCTTGCTCCCTTGCGCTTCAGCCAAGTTTTCCGCTTCTGTCTTTGTCGAGGGCTCTGCTGTCGCTTCCTCCGAAGGAGGCGGATCGAAAGGAGATGGCCCCGTAGGTTCGTCAATCCGTGCGCGCTGCAATAATCGTTGTACCAGAGCAGGATTCAGCCCGTTCATAAGGTCCTGCTGAGCCTGCGCAATCTCTTGCGGGGTCATGGCGTCCAGTCTCGATCTGTTTTCCTGGTCTATTCGCTTCTTCTCGGTCTCTTCAAAATTTTGGCGATCATCTTCGACCGCAGGTCTGAAATCGCTCTTTGCATTATCGTGTGTTGAGGCATCTGCCGTCGAGGCAGCAGCTGCTTTGGCACGCTGTTGCTTGAAAGAGGAGCTCTGCCATCGCTTCTTATGCTGGGGAAAGCCGGTTGTGGTAGGCGGCGCATTTGGAAAACTCGGTTTCTTGATTTCCGTGATGTCCCTCTCCACGATATCTCCAATTAGAAGCGTCGGTTCCATGGTGTAGGGTGTCGATGCATGTCGTGGTGCTATAGTAGGAGTCGAAGGCGACGATTAGCTTGGGGCCGTTGTGAAATTTGGCAGGGCTGTGGCAACGAGGCGCTACCGTCGAGAGTAGGGCCCACCGCCAAACAAAGCAATACCAAGTATATGTATGTATTCATAAAAAGGTGACAAAAGCAATTCATTATATCAGCCAAAGAAAGTGGGATCTGCTGCTTTCATGACTGTCTGTTATCTTATAGGTAATCTACCTAGATACTGGAGAATTCCATCATATTGATGGTGCGATCTTAAAGTCCCCTCATGTTGTGGTTCAGGTTCCCTAGTACCGCATTCTGAGTCTGTGAGTTCAGCTCTTCCCAGTCGAGTGTATTTGTCGTACATAGGTAGCATCCAACATGGTGTTCTGCCAGCATTCAATTGAGCCGTACCTTCAATGCTTAGCCCTTCACACAGTTCCAATCCAATCGAGTCGATAGTGATGCCGAGCCTTGCGGCGCTCGTGACAAGATCGCCAAGATATAGCTACAAACAGTCAACTACACTTTGGAACCCTGTGCATACCCTCATAGCCTCTAGGTACGAAAGGCAGGAAAAAGAACAAAAACATCAAAAACAATGTGAATTTGGGTACGGCTATTGTAGGCGTCACTTGTGTGAGCAAAAGAGCGACGAATCAAACAAAAAAGTAATTGAATCGACAAGGGCAGGATTTGAACCTACGCGGGCGAACCCATGTGATTTCTAGTCACACTCCTTCTTTTTAGAGTTAGTAAGCTTCACAGATAGCGGAGCAAGATTTAGTTACTTACAACCACTCGGACACCTTGTCATGAAGTTTTGCGCCGTTATTGCTATATATATAGCCTAGACGTCAAAAGCGTGTCGATGGGGTGAGTAACCTGATGTAGAGGCACCTGGCGTCGCAGCCATTTGGTATTCATTGTGACGACAGCTACTCAGAAAAATGTGCACCGTTTGTATAGCCAACTATTTCCTATTTAACCAGAAACGACATCCCATGGATGTGCCGGAACAGGATCGCCAGGTTGCCAACTCGCTGCGTGCCCAAGCGTTGTTGCTTACATGGCTCTGCTCGATAGTAACATCCGGTGGCCTGTCAAAGTCTGCCTCTTTTCTATTAGACTTGTAAATTAATATGTTGTGCTGCACAAGAACAGCCATGCCGCGATCAAAGACGAATGAGCGATACTACAACCGCTCGTTCTTGGCCAATGCCGGAATGCTGCATTACAGACCGACCAGCGCACCGCTTCGAATGAGACCGAAATATTAACGGGCTTCAACTACTACTTTCCATAGTAGCTCTTCTAAGCCTCTTTGTGTGGGTAATTGTCCTTGTCTGCGTGACAAAACCAACGTGTTAGGCGCTTGGCACGTAGTACTCGAACTGGTGGGGGACGATTCAGACGACGTTTACTTTTCCTACTCTCTTTCACGAGCCGTATCTCGGTACAATCACATGTACTCGAAAATGTTTTCTGGTTTGCATTAGACTGGTCTCAGCTCATGTCCTTCAAACCAGCTTGACTCCCGGTACACATGGTCTTGTCGCGTGCCGAGGTGGCCTTTGGTTTCTGTCCCTGGATTACTCGAGGGACTGCTTTACACTTCAAATAAGCAATAGTGCTTCATCTTGTGACCGTAAATCTCTACACACGGATGGATAAGTCTGTCAAAAAGATGCGAATATGACAATCACAGCCGCATGTGGCGGAAGGAAGCACCAGGCTTGTTGGCATATTTCAAGTGCTTAGCGCTGTCTATAGTAAAAATGTCTATATAGAGAAAAAACACGTCCAGGATCCTCGACATAATCAAAAAAGTAACGTCCAGCATTACTGCGTATTCCTGGACAGGAAAGTGCCTTTTACAGAGAGAGGGCGTAAAGCGCCGAGCCGAGAGACAAAGCCGCGGCAGCGACACTGATTGACGTGCGTCCGCTTGCGTTGCCAGCCGGGCAACTCACCACGGGCGATGCAGCAAGACACGCCGCTTCGGTAATGCGCGAAGAGATACTTTCCACCGTCTCTGACGGAACAGCAGCGCTGCAAGGCGTGGGCGTGGGCGCCGGCACGGCGACGTGGGCGCACGAGGTGAGCGAGTCGGAGTTTTGCGGCGGCGGCACATTCAGCACATGCTGCACCTCGAATGCAATGGCCTGCGTGTTTCCGCACTGCTCGCCGCTGCTCAGCGCCACAAGGTCGGGCTTGCTGCCGTCTTTGCGGGTGGTGAAGACGAAGCTGCGGACCGGCTCCTCGGTGTCGCGGGCAAAGTGCGTGCCGTCGTCGTCCTTGGTGGCGGTGCAGTTGTTCCAGCGCAGCTGCCAGAAAAACTCCCAGATGCCCTGGCTGTCAAACGCGCCGGCGACAAAGTCGTGGACGTAAAAGGTGGTGTCGTTGCTCGGTAGGGCGTCGAGGCGCACGCGCTCGTACTCGGTGGTGGTGTTGGAGTGGCCGTAGGGGATGACGCGGTAGTGCAGGCGCAGGTTGAGTTGCTGGGCCACGGCCGGGTTCTGCACGGCAAAGACGACGGGCAGCAGAGGTGTTAGCGCAAAGGTGTCGTTGCGAGGGAAGATGACATCGACTTCGGCGTTGCCCGTAGTTGCGGCGACGGCGGTACGGGCCGCGACGGCGATGGAGAGGAGAGAGAGTTTCATGTCGACAGAGGCAGATGTGGGCTGCGTCTTGTAATTTTTTGAAGAGTTATAAGCTGAGCATCATTATATATATGAGATTTCTTTTTCTTTTTGGCATGAAAATGAAATGTGCAAGTAAAGAATGAGTTGCGGAAGTCAAGGTGATATTGAGACCGGGGATGGTCGAGTACTGAGCGCTATTACGGGGCTTTTGTTCGGTGTGGCCTAGCCATACTACCTTATATTATCAGTGATCCCCTCTTCCCATCACAACTTTCCCCAGTTCCAGACTTCCAGTAAACATCCCCTGAAGGCTGAGGGCAAGCATCGCCTCCGCGCATGCTATTTTAAGCACTCGAACCCACTGCAAGCCCGGTCGCATCCACTATCAAAGGCACCGTGACCGCTCCTCTAGGTGGTAGCCAAGACTTGGAAACAAGTACCGCATTTCCTACCTGCCTGGGATTTAAGCGCCGGAATCATACGATTCTGACGGCCGATCTTGGCGTCTTGGCGAGAAGGCTGGTCTCATGCGGCCGACTGATTGCCTCTTAGACCGTGTTGGCCACGACCACGCCGTCGATAACTCAAGATTGTTTCAAGAATTATAGCATTTTAATTTGGTCTTGTTTCATCAAATTGCGTTCAAGGATCAATTTTAGGCTCAGTCAATTAATGTATGTGTCAAGTACTTTAGAAGTCGTCCCCTTATCACTTACACGCAAAACGCCCAACTTTATACAAGTAGCTTTCGATTGTGCCATCCAAAAGTATATACTCGAGAAAAAAAAAGTACAAGTATATGCAGTGTCAAGACTGAGTATCAAACATGTCCCACAATCTGACAATAGTTGACAAGCGTAAAAAGATGGAAAGTGGATGACAACGGCTCTATCAATGGTCAGAACGATAATGCCTCGTGGCGACTGCAAAGTGGAAAGCATCGTGCGCAAAAATGACAAACCCAATTCAATATTAGTACAGACGCCAAAGTGGCAGGATTCATGCTTGTCGTTTGACAATAGAGCTTATTGTTTGACAATGTAGAGCTTCAAAATGGCCATACTCACTATAATGCTAGTCATCTCGGCTGTTACACAACCCGCCATCCATGTGTGACTTCTCGACAACTTCAAAGTACCGAAACATGACTGCCAAAGAGGTAGAAAGAATTGCTCGCGGACTCAAGAGTGGAACTTTCTGTCAAAAGCCTTAGTGACGGGAATGTCCGCGGCCCGAAGCGCCATGAGGCCCAGTTGTGGTAGATTGGGCCATGAAGGCGGCCAGTATGGGTCGTATGCTGAAGGCCTGTCTTTTGCCTTGTTCTATCAATAGTATGTCGCATCGAATATAGAATGCCGAGGAAAAAGCCACGTCAAGAAGAAATGATAAACTAAAGATATAACAAAACAAAAATTACGTACAACAATAAGAATACCGGCAGCGGACACGGTCGTTGTAACTGGATACGGCCAGTGCCAGGAGTGTTTCTAGACAGAAAGCAAGACCAAACATGACTTTGTTTTTTCGAAACATTTCACTAATAAAGATTCACTGCTACAGAATGAGAGAGTTAATTGTATATTCTGGGTAATTGTTGCAGGGTGTCTACTGCGCCACGAGATTGTCTCAACAAGATTCACGCCACACACCGAGGCCGGCTGTGTTTGGTATTTAGTGCACTTGCGACTAACACTCGGTGCTCGATGACATAAGATGCGCCGGCATATGCAGAGTTACCGTGGCACACACAGAAGTCCAAGGCTGCGTTTTTAGGTGGCCTTTAGTCTCCGACCAAGATGCCTGACGATGGGCAAGACGCATGGCGCATCGCATTCTACTGTCACACAACTCCTCACCCCCTCATCTTCAGCCAAAACAGCGCAGCATGCCGCGCATTCAGACTGAAATAACAATGTATACCAAAATATATGTCACTGCCTGTACTTGCAGGTACTTGAAGTGCTGTCACGGGGGGTTATTGTTCCAAGCAGCCAAAGGGGAGCACACGGACGCCGCGCTGGCTTTCGTCTCAATGAAAGAACCCAAGAATTCGACACAGAACTCTACTATAATTCTGCGTTCACCATTGATAGATAGTCTTGCCAGCCTCACTGTCTGCGTGATACACATGACGCTCTGTGGTGCTCCCCTAGGTGACTGCCGCCCAAGACAGAGTCGCATCGACCACCTCTCTCTCTTGTTGTGTTCGATTAACGCATTAGATTTGGGTCACATGGTCATTTGGCTTGCAAATCGCTATAGAAGCTAGAAGTGCAATATCCTTTGAGCAGATTTGCTGCATATTCCTCCCCGAGCTTGTGTAACCTCAGTATGATATCTGTGTGCAATCACTGGCGTAGGTACAACAGACTTGGCAGCCTTGACTATTTGCTCCTTTGAGCCTCATCGGGTATATGCATCTCAGGCTCTGAAACAATGCGCGCGGTGCATTACTGTCTTGCCTGCCGGGGGGGGGGACCGGAATCGGGCCCTCAAGACTCAAGTTAAGATTGTACATGACTTGTGCCCAACAGCCTCGGCTCCAAGGGACTCCTGAGAAGCGGTGTCGAGAGAGACACTGACAATCTTTTTTATTGCATATTTAAACAGTGAATCGTCACCAGTGCAGTCTGATTTACACAAGTAGCTCATGGCGGCCGCGAAGCCATCACTGCCAACATGGAGGCCGCCACACCAGTCACCATGGCAAAAGTTTCGCCGCAATCCAGCACAGTACACTGCGCAGTGCCTCTACCCGTGGCGAGCCAAAATAGAACTAGACAACACTGCACAAGATGCGATATCTGTAGTGTGCATCTCCGACACGCACAATACCCAGCCCGACGTGCCCGACGGAGATGTCCTCCTCCACGCAGGCAATCTCACCATCGGCGGCACCTACGTGGAGCTCCAAAGCCAGCTCTTCTGGCTCAACAAGCTGCCTCACAAATACAAGGTCGTAATTGCGGGCAACCACGATCTGCTGCTGGACCCCGTGTTCGTGGCGCGCTCGCCGCACCGCATCCGGGAGCACGAGGGCACATCGCGCAGTGACCTGGACTGGGGCACCGTCACGTACCTCTACAACACGACGACGAGCCTCACTTTCGGCAACGGCCGCGCTCTGACAGTCTACGGATCGCCGTGGACGCCCGTCTTTGGCAGCTGGGCGTTCCAGCACCCCGAAACGCGCCCCGTCTGGCCCGGCTCGGTCCCGCAGGGCGTCGACATTTTGCTGACGCATGGCCCTCCAAAGGGGCTGCTCGACGACGGCACAGGGAGAGGCTGCCCGCAGCTGCGTGAGGAGATTGCGCGTGCGAAACCAAAGCTCGTCGTGTTTGGCCACATTCACGCGGGGCGTGGCCGAGACCAGATCCGACACGACAATGCCCAGAAGGCGTACGACCAGATCATGAACGGGGGCGGAGGTCTCTTGTGCGTACTCTTGATGGTGTTTTGGTTGATTATAGGGCACGCTGTAAAGCTCTTTAGGCGCTCTAGTTCAGAAGAGGCAACAACTTTGGTGAATTGTGCTGTGGTTGGGCCGACTATGGACCATGCAGACCACACCGGAACAGTAGTCAACATCTAGGACCTGCCCGGCTAACATTTTGTACTGCTAGAGGTCGGTAAGCCTGTGGTTCTCAAAAAACTAAGACACCGAAAAGTTTTGCCAGCTTGGTGATGAGCGTGGTACTATGAAGCGATGCTTGTGTGACTTGCTGCACGGCTCCTGTGGGCGAGCAAGTAGGTAATGTAAAAAGAGACTACTAAAGTTTATGTATACCTTCTTTTATTTGGGTCTTTGGATCCCTTTTCACGTATCTGTTACTCCATATTACTTATCCACCCATTTCCTCATCTTCACAGTCGGCCTATGTCTATGGTTGCCCCCTTAACAAGAACATGGAGGACGCAAAAGAAAGCAATTGACAATGTGTGCTTAGTACTTACCCGCCGTTCCCGCCTAGGTCTGACGAAAGTGCGACAAACAATGGTTTTTTTGGCCGTAGTTTTTAATATCTCTTGTTCCAGATAATCTCGGAAGCCTGTAGAAATTGCAAGCGCCGTCTCATGCAAGCGAGCAGCTACATGCCACTCTCCACTAACACAATCGAGTCCTCGATCTTTGTACCATCGTAGATCGATTCGCCCACTCACTTATGACGACATTTTACATCTCCTTCAACCTCTTTCCAGTAATCATGACAAAAACACAGCTGAACGCCCCCTTGGCGGCTTGTCGATCATCTGTCATCTCAAATGAGTGGCGGGGCAACTACTGAGACAAGACCATTCCTATTCCTTGCTCAATGTCTCATCATACTGATGAGGCCTGAACAATCAGAACTCACAAGAACGGGACAAAACTACGGGATACCTGGTGAAAACTAAATTACAGACCCTTTCCCCTCCCCCGCATCAAAGACAAACCTCCCATGGCGACAAGGCAAGCCCATTCCATTGCCATGCTGAGTGCTGACGGCCACCATGCGTCATCGCAGTTGAGCTCCAGTGTTTGCGCTGGCTGTTTTCAACGTTGTAACCATTTGCTCGATCTATAATCCGTAGGCCCAGAGTTTTGCATACGCAGCCTCGTTACGGAGTAGCTCTCAGCCTCTCACCCAGAGAGAGACCAGGGACGCTGAACTGGTGCTTTACCCC
>JAEIJG010000199.1:0-41720 GCA_037289395.1 Beauveria scarabaeidicola | reverse complement strand
TACTTTATAATATTAGTTAAGAAATTTAAATATTTCTATTTAAAAACCTTAGTAATTCTTTTAACTCTTATAGTAATTCCTTATTAAGTATAATAATTAAAGCTATAGATATAGTAGACTCTATATCTTTACTTTAGTTTCCCTATATTTAGTTAGTATTTATATTAGAATTAGTTCTTAATTAATTCTCACTAAGTTAAATTAATTATACTACTTAATTATTTCTATTTTATAAATAGAATCTATTCTCCTAGTAATAAAGGTATATATCTCTATATTATATTATTTAATATACTTACGTAGGTTTAGTGTTAAAGTATAGGGTAGCTTATAAATATAAGAATTATTTCTATCTTAATACTAGTAATATACCTCTTTAGGATAAATAATAGCTTTATTATCTAAGAAATTATATTCTAGTAGGTTTTCTTAATAAATTCTATTATTTAAATAAGTAATATAGCCTAGTATTATTTAGTAAAGTAGTGGTATTTTAAATTAAATTATATTTATTTCGTAGTAAGTCTCTAGTAGTGTATTAACGCGTTATATTATTCTACTTATAAAAATATAGAGGAGTATTTTATTAGTTATATAACCCTATCCTATTTATTTATCCTATATTCCTATTCTTTTATAATACTATTAAATATAGTATAAAATAAATATATATCTAATGAATTCCCTTATGGGTCTTCCCACTATTATAGTACAAGCCCCACTATCGGGGAAACATCGGCAGAATCAAACTGGGACAGGTCAACTTAGTGGATCTAGGACAGGTTATGTGTAACCACGCCATTGTGACCCCACGCCTCCAGAACTTTTTTTTCTAGCAGCGAAATTCGGGGTACACGATTATCATCTACCAACCCGAGCCGGGACGTTGAAACTCTAGATATTCTGCCAAGATGGGCCTGCTCCAGGATAATAAGAGGTATTTGCTGCTAATCATATTGACAAGCCCTTTTAACCTGACCCTTCCTCTCCAGTCGCCGGAAAATTTCCAACGATCCGAACAATACGAAATGGACCCGCGACACCACCACCTTTGGCCAAAAGATTCTGCGCTCGCAGGGCTGGCAGCCGGGCCAGTTCCTGGGTGCGCAGGATGCGCCGCACGCGGCGCTGCACTCTGCGGCAAGCGCCTCGTACATCCGCGTGGTGCTCAAGGACGACATGAAGGGGTTGGGGTTCAACAAGGCGCGGGAGGACGAGGTGACGGGCCTCGACGTCTACTCGGACCTTCTGAGCCGCCTCAACGGCAAGTCCGAGGCGGCGGTGCGCGAGGACCAGGACGCGCGGCTAGCGGTCAAGACGCACCGCTACGTCGAGATGCGTTGGGGGCCGATGCGCTTCGTGCGCGGCGGGCTGCTGGTGGGAGATACGCTGGAGAAGGACGGCGGCGCTGAGAGCGAGGCGGGTGAGGATGGGGAGATGAAGAAGACGGAGGGGCAAAAAGGAAAGAAGGAGAAGAAGAGCAAGAAGCGCAAGGTGGAGGAGGATGAGGAGAAGGAGGAGGAAGAAGAAGTCGACAGCGAGGCGGCGAGAAAGAAGGACAAGAAGCGTCGTCGCAAGGAAGGAGACGAGGATGATGCGGCGGAAAAGAAGAAGCGCAAGAAGGAGAAGAAGGAGACGAAAAAGACGATAAAGGTGACCAAATCGAAAAACGAACCCGACGACTCTGACGACAACGAGCTCAACGAGAAAGCGGCCAAGAAAAGGGCCAAGAAGGAGAAGAAAAAGGAGAAGCGCGAGAAGAAGGAGGAAAAGAGGCGCCGCAAAGCTGCCAAGGCAGTCACCGCCAGCAGCAGCAGCAGCGACGACAACGACGACGACAAGGATGATACAGACGCCAGCACCTCTGCGACGCCGGCCACCGCTGGCTCCTCCTCCTCGGGGACGGCGACACCCCTGGGCCACCGCACCTTTGTGCGGTCGCGGTACATTGCGCAGAAGAGGCAGGCGGTCATGGACGCCAAGGCGCTGGCGCAAATCTTCATGATCAAGGCGTAGACGTGGTTTTGTGTATGTCTGTATTTTTGTTTACCCGGGCGTTGGATACTTTGGGTTTCGTCTTGTGGGTTTTGGGGGTGGTATCATATTATCATATACATCATATTGGCGATGGCGTCTTTTCATTTTTTTCACTTTTCAACTTCATTTTGGGGGTGTCATAAAAAGTCTGCAAGTGCTTAAAATCAGTGGCACATCTACGCGGCGTGGTAACATTGTTTTTTTTATAGAAAATGTACCGAGGTCAACTCATGTCCTGTCCTTGTACAAGTCATCGTGACTGGTAATCGCAAATAAACACTGAAAGTATTTGATCAAATTTAATTTTCATGATATCTATCCTTTCCGACTCGCGAAGATCCCTGTCGCTATGTGAATTACTCTTTTTTCGTTGGCTTTTTTTCTTTTGTATTCATCCTTTATACAGTTATTTCCCTTTTTTTTGCTTTACTCTTCAATTTCCGCCTCTACTCCTTGTCTAATCTGACAGCAGGGTTTCTCTCGATAAAGTTGAGGTCAACCTTGTGGCCGAGCAGCTCGCGAATGTTGGAAATCTTGTACTTGATCATGGTCGGACGCTCCAGACTCAGACCCCAGCCAAAGACGCGCATGTCCTTGGGCAGACCCATGGCCTCAAGCATCTCTGGACGGAACATGCCGCTGTTGCCAATCTCGACGAGCTTGCCGAGGCCCTTGTGATAGCTGAAAATTTCCATGCTAGGTTCGGTGTAGGGGTTGTAGGCGGGCTTGAACTTGAGGTCGGTGATGCCCATCTTGCCAAAGAAGATTTCCATGAATTCCATCAGGCCGCCGAGGGTCAAGCCGTAGTCGGCAATGACGCCCTCGACCTGATGAAACTCGGCGAGATGGGTGGCGTCGACCGTCTCGTTGCGGAAGACGCGGTCGATGGAAAAGTAGCGCGCGGGGGGTGGGCGGCCGTCGGGACCCTTTTGCGAGGCGAGCTTGTGGAGGAGCGCGGCCGAGATGGACGTCGTGTGGGTGCGCAGGACCAGGCGCAGCGACTCGTCGGCGGCCCAGGGGTATCTGTATCCGATGGAGCCATATTTGCCGTCCTGGTGCACCTCCTTGACATTGTTCCAGTACGCCTCGGTGTCCTGACCGTCCTCCTGCGGCCGCGGCTTGTCGGCAACCTTGGGGTCCGAGATGTAAAAGGTATCCTGTAGATCGCGGGCTGGGTGCTGCTGGGGCACAAAGAGAGCGTCAAAGTTCCAGAAACCCGTCTCGACAAACTTGTTGGCGGGCATCTCCTCGAAACCCATCTCGAAGAAGATTTGGCGGAATTCTTGGCGGACCTTGTTGAGGGGGTGCAAAGCGCCGGCATTTTGGTCGGCGCCGAGGGCCTTGAAGTTGTAGGGCTTGAAGTTGGCTGTCTTCCAGGCGCCCGAGGTGATCATGTCCGAGGTCAGGTCCGTCTCTTCCTTTTGGATTTCGAGGGCGAACTTGGGGCCCTTTTCGACCTTGAAGCTAATGATTTTTTGCATCTTGATGAGCTTGCGCTTCTTGAGGTCGGTGAGGGTCTTGGCATCGCCGGTTCGGGTCTCCTTGATCTTTTGGAGTTGTGTTTGGGTAACGTCTTGAATAGAGTCGGCCTGTGGTGGGGGTCGTTCAGTTAGTATGCAGTTGCCGTGAAACCCATTGTCGAAAGGCTTACAGTAGCAACTAGCTTGCCGTCTTTGTTCTTTGCAATCCACTTTTCTCTAAAAGCCTTGCCCTGGCCCAGCTTGGTAACGTTCTTGTCGCCAATGGCGGCCTCTAGCTCTTGGACAGACAGGCCGTCCATGGCCTTGCGCAGGGCCTCAAAGACGCGGGCCTCGTGGCTGCCGTGCTCGGCAATCTGCTCCGCCTCGGGCTCAAGAACGGCCTCCTCGCGCTCGATGGTGCTGTAGGTGATCATGGAGCGGGAGCCCAGCCTGTCGAGCGCGGCCTTGACATCCTGGGAGGCCAGCGCGGGGAATGCTTCGGCGGTCAAAATGGGGCTTTGCTTGTCCAAGGCCAGCAGGACCAGCGTGGCGAGGTCGCCAGAGGTGGCCATATTCTTTTTCTTCGGGCAATCGGACAGAGCGCGGTGTATCTTGGTGTCCTCGTTGTGAGGCCCGTTATGAGGGGAGGTGGTGATGCTAGGCCGTCTTGTCGAAAATGTTCTGAGTCACCTTGGCAAAGTGGTGGGCTACCAAATTGTATGCAACCTCCCACCAAGCAAGGCTCACACCAAGCAAATGGCGGGGCTGTTTGGGCAACAAGAGCGAGGCCGGAATTAATGTTGATCCAGGCATTCCAGTGCGGCAGTGGGCACTGTACCGCCCGCTATAAAACGTCCCTGAAGCGGCACGTTAGGGGTCTTTTACCAGGCCGGATTGCACATGTCTGTCAAAATGTGGCAGCGTGAAGAGATGTTTCGAGGAATAATTATTTTAGTCATCAATGGATTGAATGTCAAAGATTTGAGCTTTCGTATCAAGTTAATTTTCCTCCAAAGTGGCCTCGCTGTTGGTTCACGTCATCTGCCGGCTTTGATCCGCCGCCTTACAGCTTCGCCGCTTGCTCCTGGCCACTTAACTACCTAAGGTACCTACTCCAAATGAGCAACTAACTGCCACCGCAGCCTACATCCCCAAATCCCAACTCCAACGACGCCCATCGGCTATCGCCAGCCTCCCATGGAAGCAACTCGCTAATATCGACCTTCTTCCCAACACAGCTCGCGCTCGGACCCCTGCCCAAATGAATACCTGCGACTATGCACGATGATGCTTCGCCTAGCTCCTCGGCGCGAGATGAGCTCTGGGACGACGATGACGCCGCCGCAGGTCCGGCGCGATCGCAAGACGCTGCCAGCGCTGGCTCTGCGCAACAATACGACGCCCGTCCGCGGCCTACATCGCAGCAGCTACGCGCGCCCTCAAAGAAGGATATCAAGAAACACTGCCCCGGCCTCAAGAAGAAGCTCGTCTTCCTCACCCACCTGCTCAAGTCGCTTGATCTCGTCGTCTTTGCCGAATTGAGCGCCCTATATTACATGGAGTACGTTCTCATGCTCTGCAGCAACGCCCCCCAACGCTGACGACATTGTGTTTTAGATGCTCCATGTTTCGATTTCTTCTGCGCGCCTTTGGGCAATACCTCTATCTGAGTCCCAAGGATGAATCGTTTCCTGTCGCCTTGACCGCAACCCGCGTGCACGTCCTTCTCATCATCGCGCCCAATCTTATATGCATGCTCCTACATCTTTTCACTTCTCTTCCAGTCGGACGAGCCGACCAGCGAGGATACCAACATGGTGGTCTCGTGATTGACTTCATCGGGCAAACACCATCCACTTCGAGAATCTACTATGTGCTTGCCGACATCTTTCTATTGGTATTGCAGTGCATCATGCTGACAATACATACCGAACGCGAACAAATGCGCGTTACGCTCAAAACATTCCGTCCCTTGGCCACAGATTTGGCCCAGCAAGCCGCCGCCGGCCGAACCATACGAGAGCTGGATGAGGAGGAACGGGGCGTTTCCGCCATGATGGATGAGGAAGCTGGAGATGAGGCAGTCGAGGTCGAGATGAGGCTCCTGAATCAAGGCGCTGGCGCGGGAAATGAGAATGGGGCTAGTCCCAGCAACAGCAACACAAGTAATGATGGCGACAACACGACACACTTGTTCAATGTCATGAACTCTGGTAATGGGGTTTTGGGACCATACCATGTGCTTCATACAATACGCCATACAGTCATGGATGTACGCAGAACAGCCGCGCACTCGTTGACGAGCATGGGCTATAATGCAACCTTTGCGGCGATACGAGCAAATGCTCAGCGGCGAGCAGTATCCGAGCTTACTGCTACACCTGTAAATGTATAGAATATATAGCGCAAGCGATCTTTTTCGAGCATAGTGGATAATACCATGAAAAAAATCGCTTATTGAATTTACATGCCACATGACATCTATGCTATCTTCCTGCCGACATTGCCCACCCCACTGCCCTTTACAGATACAATAATGTCACCCGACTCATCCTCTGTCACGTCACGCAATCCCCAGCTGCTGGCGCCGCACGTTTTAAGATCTCTTGCCAACATGACCATGTCTTCCGTCCCGAGCACTCTCTTGCCGATTCTTATACGGCCGACATCTTCAGAGCCCATGGCCATGAGTATCATCATGCTACTCGCTGTACTCTGCGTCACGCAGCCACCCTGTGAGATTGTCTCGAGCAACTGATATGCACACTGCTTGCCAATTTCCTCGGGGACCTGACCGCCGGAAGGCGGCACAACAACATCGGCAGAGTAAATCACGCCAACCGAGTTGGACTCTGCCACCAGGCTCAACCCGTAGCCAATGCCTAGACGACGCTTGCTACCAGACTTGTCGCCGGTCGGGACCAGCGGCGCTTGGTCGTACTGCGCGGCAATGTGAATATCACTGACGAGAGGATTTAGAACCTCTCTCGCTGAATGAATCATGCGGCCGTTATTCGAGGCCGAAACACCAGTGCTGTACGCAACACCGCGAATTCTCTTGACTCGGCCAGGGTTTCTGTTCAAGTGTAGCGTCTTTGGCAGACGGACTTGGCTTGCGAATCGTAGCTCAACAACGCCGCCACCGCCCTTACCTCCGGGTCCAGCGCATGATCGTTGCAAAACTCTTAATTCGATTCGTGCGGGCGGGATGCCGAACAGGCCAAAGAGAGGCAGGATGGCGGTTCGGAAGGTATCGACAGACACGTCGCCCGTCTCCGTCGCCGAGGTAATAACACCAGCGCCTGAGAAGCGCACGTTCATGTGCGCCTTGGAGAAGGGAGCCAAAAGGCAAAGAGGGAGAAGGAAGTAGGTGATGCCGCGCGTGACTGTCGGTGGCAGGCTGTGTTCGATAATGTTGCCTTCGGAAGCACCCTGTCCAGCGATCGTGCCGGTAATGAGGCCGGGATGATAGGTGATTGTGGTACCGGTGTATGAGATTTGCATGGAGCTGCCATTGGTTACCGCTTCAAGCAATCGTAGAAAGGAAATCTCGTGGTGCGCCAAGCCAGGATTCGTGGGTGACGAGCTTCGGATCTTGGAGATGTGAACAGGGCGACCAGTCAATGTCGAGAGGACTAATCGCCTCGTAAAGGAGCGGTGTCCTGTGAAACGCAGAAAATCTGGCGCCGAGTCTGTCATTTTGTTTGCAAGCTTGGGATACTACTTGTAGCATAGACGTGCTTGAAAACGGCCGGTCATAGTGGTTCGCGGACGAAAAAAAAAAAATAGATTCTGCCGGGTTGATCCCGGCGTCTCCACCAAAGAGGCAGGCGGTAACACTTACAACATTTGGTAATCCCAGTCATAGCATGGCAATATTTGTGAAGCGATGTTAAAAAAACATCTATAGATGAATTTCGCACATATAGTTTAAACTTGACTACGGTTCATTCGATTGTTTAACACGTAACAGGGTGCGTCGTGGATGCGAAGGTGCTGCCTCAGGAAACCTATCGATAACAATTTTGTAGTGGCGCCTCGCCCATACTCAGTCGGCAGAACGTCTTCAACAGGGGAAGCTTGACACGATAAACCTGCAGAATGCCCGGCAGACCGCTGCTTTTCGACTTGCGCGGTTCGACGGAAACAATATGTAGGGCCTGCTTGCTAGCTCTACCAAAGCGAACACCGCAGACATGGACAGCAGCCTACAGCACCGCCGCGAATCGCAGACGAGCGCCGCGCGCCTCGGCCAGGAGACCTTTTCCTTTGCGCGAGGCACGCAAGCAAGCGGCAGAGCGCGAAATCGAACACGCCGCGATGGAGGAATACGTGTCAGCGGCGAGGAACGCGACAGCGGTCGACGCCAATTTTTCAGGATCAGATGGAGGAGTTCGCTTCTTTGAGCAAAGCGGACAGACGCGACAGCAGCTTCCAGATGAGACGGCTTTTCAGAAATCGATAGACGCATTCGATACGAGCCAGCTCAAAGGAGCTCTCGAGGATATGAAGAACACAATCAAGGGCGAAGAGGACAGGAAGGCGTTTAGCGAAGTCATGGGCCAGCTCGGAAAAGTGTTTGGCCAAATTCAGGGCAGCCAGGACCTGGATAAGTTCACGGAGCACATGGATGAATATTCAAGATCGATCGACCGTGAGATCGAACAAGTGACGAGCGATTTGCCACAAGAGATGCGAGAGTCCATAAACTTGGATCTACCGGAGCTATCCGAGGATCTCCCACTTCCACTTCGCGGCATGAAGAGCTCAAGCCCTCAAGTTGTTGAAGGCCCTTGGACGCTCAACCAGCGGCGCAAGATTGTCCGGCTCAACGACGCTATTTCGCGAGTTTACAAGGGCATGCAGGATGTGCCTGGGCCGACAAAGAAGGAAATTGTGTCCATATACAAGGCATATCATGCGGCAAGGCTCACTCTGGCCCATAGCTGGAGTCATGTGCCCCTGGATGTGTGGGACTTTCTCTGGAAAGTATTTTCTGTCGATGAGAGCATTAATATGCACCGGCTGGCGCACATTTCCATGCTGGCTAGAGATATGAGCGAGGCCAAGGTGCCTTTCAGTCCGCCCCAGCAACTTCTGGCGATCGAGGCAATGTTCAATGAAGGCTGGGAGGACAGGGCGCTAGAAAGCTGGAAGCGAAGCATGGGCACGCTGGGCCAGGAGAACGCCGAGACGTACAAGGACTTCTGGGAGCTTGGCGTGGGTATGCACTGCCGGGCTGGAAACCTGGAGCAGGCCCAACGAGCAGCCAGAAAGCTTGTCGAGAAGCGCATGGATGCTCGCATCCTTTTACCCATCATTCGCTCGCTGTCGGAGCAAAATACAGAGGAGAGCCGGCAGCAGGCATGGGATACCTACCGACAAATGCGAGATCTGCTCGGAAGATCAATGAAACTCGACGATTACGACCAGGTGGTGGCCTACTTTCTGACGGCGGGTCAAACCGAGAACGCGCTGTACGCATTTGTCGACATGATGAGCGACGGCCAGATCGATCTGACTGTGCAAAAGTACATGCCGTCCGTCGTGGCCAACAAGTTCTTCGTCGGCAAGTGGCTGAAGCGCCTGATTGGCGCCGGCGACGTGGACGGCGCGCACAGCGTTGTGGAATTCATGCGCGCAAAGGGCGTCGAAGCGTCGCCCATTCACCTCAACGGCTTGATCGGCGCCTGGCAGCGCTCCGGCGGCGCCCAGCACCTGGCCAAGTCGGAGCAGGTCGCCTGGGAGATGATTCAGAACCGCATCCAGTTTGTGCAGGCGCGCAAGATGCAGTCGCATAAGGACCTCAAAAAGACGAGCAAGTCGGCGCCGGCGCCGCTGCCCCGCGCCACGCTCGAGACGTTCTGCATCCTCGCGGAGAACTACCGCCTGCGCGCGATGCCCGACCGGCTCGCGGCGCTGTGGGACGCGTTCCGCGAGTCGGAAATCAGCCCCGACGCCTTCATGATGAACCAGTTGCTGGAATCGCATATCCAGGTGGGCCAGCACGCCAAGGCGCTTGAGCTGTACGAGTTCCTCGTCGCGGAGCGCGGCGTCCAGCCCGACCCCTACACGTTTAGCGCGCTCTGGAAGACACTCGCCGTGAACCGGCTGCACATTATGGCGCCCGACATGTCAGCCGCCGCCATCGCGGACACACGGCGGCTGTTTGCGCAGACGGCCGCCCGCCGCGCCGTGTTTGGCGCCGGCATGGACGGGCAGCTCGCGCGCAAGATTCTGCACTCCTTTCGGCGCGTGCGGGATCCCGCCGGCTTCCTCGTCGCGCTGACGGCCCTGCGCGAGGTCTTTGCGTTTGCGCCGACCGAGATGCTCGTGCTTGAGCTCTTGCTCGGCACCACCAAGCTCTCGTGGGACGCGCCCGCGCAGCGCCGCAAGCTGCTGCAAGCTAAGCGCGACATGGAGCGCGACCTTGTGGCCTGGTGCGCGGGCGACGTCGACAAGCTCGAGGGCGAGAAGCGCGGTGTCGCGCTGTACGAGTATCTCCAGCGGATAGGCATGGCGCAGCTGGGCGGTGGCGAGGACGAGGCGCGGGAGGCGCTTGCGACGGCGTCCAAGGACATGGGCGTGTATGAGTTGTTAAGGCCGGCGACGACGGCTGGAGCTGCGTAGTCCGTTTTCGTGTATTAGTATCGTCTTGATAATCTTTTGGCATAGAGCTTTGCATCTTGTATTTATAATCCACGGCGGCGCCATGTATAATATACCACAAACACTCATCCGAACTAAAACTATATCCAAACGAGCACCGGTTCTTAACGATTCGTCAGAAAATGCACAGACTGGCAGGAGATGTGACTGTAAGCCATAGCAATACTTTGCATGCGTATTATTTCACACCTATCCCACTGCCATCTCCGTCGACTCCAAACTTTCTCTCTTCTTTTACCCCGACGTGAAACCCAATCAATTACAGGGTATAGTCGTTTCCTTTTTTTTTTTTTTTTTTTTTTTTTTTTTGGATAAATAACAACGTCAAAAAACTCCAACGCTATGCAAAAAGAACCACAAAAGTATAAAGCGCAGGCCTCCTCGCCTCTACGACAAGTCCATGGTGTCGCCATCCGGCCTCACATCGCGCATCTCGCTGTCGACCGAGCTCAGGCCGGAGCTGCTACTCCCCGCCGAAGACGCGGGCCGCTTCCCGTCGTCGTCTCCGCGGCTGCGCAGCAGGTCCGGGCTGCGCTGCGCGATCCACTCCTCAATCGTCGTCACGGGCCCGCCCTCGACGAGCACCTGCGATCCCTCGCCGGGGCGGCCGAGTATCGTGCCCTGAAACTTGGCATCGCCCGCCGCCTGGTTGTGTTTTTTCTTGAGGGCTGCGTGATTTTCCCTCGAGTTAGCCTACTCCTCTTCGTATTCTTCTGCTTCTTTTCCGATACGTAGCCGCCGGGAGAAAAAAAAAAGAAACACAAACTCACCAGATAGGTAATCCGTCGCCTCCGACTCGCCGTCCGCATTGCCAAACTCCATGAGCTCCTTCATGCGGGATCCCGCAAACCACGCGATAAACTCCTCCACGCCGCGCGTGTCCTCCTCGCCGCGCCACATCTCCTCCGTCACTGTCCGCTCCGCGCCAAACGCGCCCGCGTCCTGCAGCGCGAGCCGCACGTCCGTCAGCGTAAAGTCGTCGGCCTGCGCCGGCGCCGCGCCGCCACCGTTGCCCTCGCACTCGCTGTCGTCGTCGCCGTCGTCGCCGTCGCCGCCCGCGTGGTTAATGGCCGCGTGGTGGGCCGTGTTCTGGCACAGCAGCAGCATGTACCGCGCCGCCAGGTCCGTCAGGGAGTCGAGCACCGCGGGCCGCGTCGCGTGGTAGCCCGTCGCGCGCAGAATTTGAAGGATGGCCGGCCGCAGCAGCGCATGGAAGAAGGCGGGAGGTGTCGCCATGGCTGAGGGGGCGGGAGGAGGAGGAGGAGGAGGAGGAGGAGGAAAGGTGTTTGGGAAGCGTCGGGAAGGGTTTCGAAAGAATGTGACTCGGTGCTCGTGGTTTGCTCGCTGATCTGTTGCTGTTGACGCAGAGGGGAGGAGAAGGATTCTAATCGGTTAGAATGAGAGAAGGATTCTAATCGGTTAGAATGAAAGGGGGTCGTTATAAATCATGTTCTAGAGCTCCCTGCAGCCAAGCGTATCGGAGGGCGTCTGTTGTGTCGGCGATGCTTGTGCTTGAAGTTGTGCACAAGGCTCACTGGAGCTCTGCTTGGTCGCACGCACAGAGAACGGCGCAGAGCGCCTGCCAAGTGGCACTGTGTTAAGAGGACAGTATTCGTACTCCGCACTGTGCGCTCACAAGAAGCAGTCAGTCGACAACAGTTCAATCTTCTCCAAAAGTAATTATGGTAACAGTAATACTGCATTTGTTAAATCTTTTTATTCCAAACTGTTCTTGAAACTCATAAATATTTGACTCCGCCTCTAATTACGATGAAACACCGCTGAACTGGTTGATCCAGTTCAGTACCTCTCTGTGCCAGACGAGAGAGTTTTCCGGCTTCAGAACCCACTATATTCATGTCAGTAAGGAAGACGTGATGGGAAATCCACGTTTAGAACACTTACATGGTTCTCGTCAGGGAACACTATAAGCTTGCTGGGGATGTTGCGCGCTTGCAGCACATTGAACATGGCCAAGCCCTCGGCGATACTGAGGCGGTAGTCCAGTTCGTTGTGGATAACCAACATGGGCGTCTTCCAGTTGCCAGTGTATCTAGCAGGATCCCACTTCTCGTAATTTTCACGCTTGTCCCAGAGAGTGCCGCCAAAGTCGTGTTCGGGGAAGAATAATTCTTCGGTGGACCACTGGCTAAGAGTAGAAAAGACACCGTCATGGCAAACAATGGCCTTGAATCGTCGTCCAAGAGCATGACCCTGAATCCAGTCTATATATGCGTTAGCGGTACATGTCGTGAAAGCTGGCAGAGGAACTTACTCATCATGTAGCCACCATAGGAGGCGCCGAGGGCAACAGAACGATCAATGTCGACATATGGCATTTCCTTCTCAATGTATTCAAAAGCCTTGACGAGATCTTGGTACGGCGCGCCGCCCCAGTTACAAGCAATGGCATCAGTGTGAGCCTGGCCATAACCAGTACTACCGGTAGGGTTGGGGCAGACGACTATATAACCCTGCTCAGCAAAGATGGCCGGATTCCAGCGGGTGCTCCAGTCATCGGTCCAAGCACTTTGCGGTCCACCGTGGACAACAAAAGCAAGAGGATATTTCTTGTTCTTGTCAAAGTTTGAGGGGGCCATGCACAGGGCGTGGTTATCGTAGCCAGCAGAACCAGGGTACCAAATGTCAAAGCACTGGTCCTGGGCCAAGCCAAAGGCCTTACCGTTCTTGGCACTTGAAGAGACCTCTGTGATACTTTGGCTCTCGTGGCTCAGGGTCAAGTATCTGGAGCTCTCGATACGTGATCGTGTGGTGACGAAAAGCGTGTTGCTTTTGCCCAAGAGGTGGGCGTCAGCGACAGCTCCATCCTCGAAAATGGGAGCTGGCAGATCTGTGGCCTCGGAGGGGGACGAAGGAACCTTCCACAGAAGAACTCTACCGTGCTGCTCGGCAGAAAGAATCAGGTGCTTGTTGTCAGAGGTCCACAGAATGGATGAGGGGCTGCGATCCCAACTACCTCTGTCATCGCTTGTTGCGTAGAAGGTCTCAACCTTTTGGAGATTGTTGATGTCAGGAATGACGAGAAGTTGGTGCTTGTCGGCTTCGTTCTGCTTGTCCTTCATTCGCAAGAACGCAATGGACTTGCCATCGCGAGAAAAGGTAGGGTTGTGGGTATAGCCGATCAGGTTCCCGGTCTTGACAATTTCCGGTGCGCCGGGCTGGTCAGTAAAGGACTTGAGCGGCACCAGGTACAAGTCAGTTTTGGTGTAGCGGGCTGGATTGAGCGTGGGGTCCTTGGCGACAAAAGCGACGCCTTTCTCGTGAATGTCGAAATCGGAAGCGCCACCGAAAGGTCCGATGGGGGAAGCGAGCTTGATGCCGGCGAGCAGGTTGAAACTGTCGTTCTCGAGCGTCCACTTGCCATGCTCCTTCGCCAGCTGACCGTACCAGAGCGCATTCTCCTTCTTCGTCCTCCAAGTATCCCAGTGGCGGACAAAAAGTGAATCGTAGATTTTGCCGCTGGAAAGCGGCTCCTTTTCGTCGGCGGCGAGGAAGAGGTTGCCATCAGGCGTGGTAACGGCGGCAGTGACCAGTGCGACCTTGCCGCTAGACAGAGTCTTGGTTTTGGCGCTGGACAGGGAGCCGTGGAAGCTGTGAATCAGGTTGGGTCTGGTACAGGCGTTAGTAGGGCCGTGAATACAATATTGTATTTGTCTCTTATGGCATACTCATCCGCAGGAGCCTCAACATTCTGGTAAAAGAGATCAGTGCCCTTGTCACTGCCCTTGAAAAAGGCAACTTCGGTGTCGCTGATCCAGACGGGATCGCTGGCTCCAGTGTCCTCGGAGACGAGGTGTGAAGCTCCATCTTCGAGGCTGAGGATGCGAATTTGGGCAGACTTGGAGTGAGTCTCAAAGGAGTATGTCGACACCTGTTGCAAGCATCAGTAATTGGATGGTGTTTCTAGCGGCCCTGGTGCGTTTCAGTGGCCAGTTGAGTTAACATGGCGAACCTACCGTGTAAAGAACGATATCCCCTCTAGCATTGGGTACACCAGCAGAGCGGCGCGGAGCTGAGATGAGCACCTCGGGGGTGAACTTGGAAGCTTGGACGGTCATGTTGACTGAGAGTGGTGTGTAAGCGGACCCGGAGAGCGATTAGCTGGACGCGAAGCAATGCTCGTCAATGTCATACAGAGAGAGTCGATGGAGGGGAACAAGAGGGGAACAAGAAGTTTCAGGACAGACTTGGACTGTAGCGGATCTCATAAGGTAAAGAAATAGTCGTAGTGGCCTAGTTAGCTTCAAAGCGGAATCCAGCAAGGTACCTGCTTGCCTAGGAAGGTGATAACCCCGCATCCAAACCATGAGGCCAGTAGAGCAACCCCTCATCACCCCCTCACCTACAGGCACCTTGCATTAATTAATGCGTGCGATCTGGACAACATTTGAAATCGGAAGCTGAGGCTTTTGATTGCGTCACCAAGAAAGGTTACCCTTCAAGGAGGGGATGCTGAGCAGTACTATCTATCTAACACAGTAAACAAAAACTTGCCGCAAAAAAGTCGAGGTATATTGGTATATCCGCAAACGCCTTCATAACCCATGTCCATGCTGTATAGTACAATACATTCGTTGAAAAGCAAAACGTTACTTTCTCGAAGCGCCAAACGCGGTACGCTTCTTTGCCGTCTGCCCATCGTTTTCGCTGTCCTCCGTCTCTTGCTGCTGCTGCTGCAGCTGCTTCTTCTTCTTGGAGACCTTGCTGCTGCTGCCGCCCCCACCAGCGATAGCGCTGGGCGTCGAGCCGGAAAAGGATGCCGACACCGGCGTCGGGGCGAGGGATCCCGGCGTCGATCCCGGCGTTGTCGATTCCTGTATTCCATAATCCAGTGTCAGTGAATGCCATGAAAAAAAAAATATGCAGAAGAACTGCAGTATGTAAAGCGCGTCGTACACTGACGTTGGGCCGGTAGGAAATAGAGGACCGCGAAAACACGCGATTCTGGTCCATGGGGCCCGTCTTGCGGCGCTGCGCCGCAGCGCCGCTGATGCCCTTCATGTAGTTGTCGAAGCCGGTGATGATGTTCCCGCTCGGCGTGTTCTCTAGGTAAGCAGACTCCTTTTGGATGATGCCCTCCTCAATCTGGTTCTGTTGTTGTTTTTGTGACCGAGTCAGCAACGTCCCAATGAAGCTCAACCGCCGCGGTCAGGGGTCATCGTACCAGGCGTCTCTCCAATAAACGGCGCTTCTCGACCAGTTCTCGCACGCGCGCTTGCGACTTTTTGTATTCCGTCATGGTCGGCTGCGGGCCTTCGCCGGCGCCGGCGCGCTTGTTGTCTGCCATTCCCGTCTCGCGCGCCGTCGTGTCGCGGAGATTTCGGTGGATGGGGGAGTATTTCTGTATCGCTAGCGACGGGCACGTTTGAGGGCTCTCGAAAATCCAAAGTATTTGATGGGCTTGGTTTGCTGTGTGATGAAAGAGAGTTGGAGTGGCGGGCTGTACAATCGACAATCGAACCTCAATGTGGGGCGAGTGCGAAGACACGAAAACAGCGGAGCCTGAATAAAGATGAAAGCAAAATCAAATCAGCACAGAGTAAGAATACAGCATTTTTTATTCAAATAGCGATTCAAAGTATAGGCTCTACGCAACAATAGCTAGCAAGAATACTCCAACGCCTGACTCTCCAGCATCGTTCAGTTAAGCAGCTACAGATCAAATGTGTCTATGCAACTGTTACAACTTGACCGCGGTGGGAATGTGCTTACTTCGTATCCTGCAATCTGTCTGAATGATGGCTTACTGAGATGGATGGCTCATAATTCTTCTTGCTGAAAGGATACTGCGATAAAAATGCGCGTTAGCGATGGTTTTAGTTCCAGAGTTGGCCAATCCCTTGTCTATGGTCTTATCCCATAACTGGTATTTCGATTTCTTTTCCAGTTTGCCATATTGAATCAGCACGATGTTCAAGCGCGGCGCGGTGATGCAGATGCTGAGGAGCTGTTGCGTCTTCGAGCTGTTGATCTCCGATTGTCTCCTCGTGTCTCGGGCGACTCGGATGATGGGCTCCTGCTTCTGCTCCGGCTATTGCTCTTGCTCTTGCTCTTGCCATTGCTTTCAATCCTGCTCCTGCTCCTGCTCCTGCTCCTGCTCCTGCTCCTGCTCCTGCTCCTGCTTTTGCTTTTGCTCCGGCTTCGGCTCCGGCTTCGGCTGTTTGACGATGAATAGCTTCTAGAACGACTAGACGCAGATGATGCAGATGGAGATCGGCCTCTGCTACGAGATCTGCTTCTTGAATCTTGTCGGCGCGCCCTCTTTGCAGCAGGTGACCTATCTTTATCTCCATGTCGGCCTGACCGATCTGGGCGTCGCCGGAGCGAGCGTGATCTGGACCTCGATCGCTTTCGTTGCGTGTTTCCACGTCGCAGTGAATCTCTTCGTCGGCGCGGAGGGGAACGAGAGCGACTGCGTGATGAGGAACTTGATCTTCTGGATGATGACGTTGATCGAGGTCGCGGAGGTCGGCGATCCCGTCCTCGTCCACGCTGGGGTGCATCTCGTCCGCGTGGTACGTAGCTATCGCCATTAAATGAACCCCTGGGTCCTCGGTTTCGCGCATCAGGAGATCGCGATCTCTGCTTAGGTCTAGCATTCCCGCGGTTGTCGAACCCGCGGTCATTCCAGCGGCCTTGGCGATTATCGCCTCGATCTCGTGGTCTGTCTCTTCTGTCTTGCTCGTAGGATGGAGGCATATTGCGGACGCGCCGGTCGGGTTCATCGCGGCGATTTCTAGCATCGTCGGCCGCTTTGCCCTGCTCAAGCTTCAAAACGTTAGTATTCGGCAGATTGGCTGCAGTTTCTCACCCACCTTTTCTTGAATGAGCTCCAGCTTCTTTGCTTCTAGCAATTCTTTGGGGACACCTTGCGGGCTGTCTTGCGCGCTAATAAACAGCTTCCACAGTTCCTTGCAAAATGGAGCAGTATCTTTGTCGAGAAATCCCGTAAGCTGAATCTGGATGGCTCTGATGTCGGGCTGGAATAAGATACGAGGTCAGCAGATGGAGGGGAGCTCTTGCCAAAGTACGTACGTATCGAGGCCCATCGATAAGATTAAAGCACATTTCAATGACGACGTCATCCTCGTTGCCCAGAATTTCGGAAATGCGGCTGGCAATCCATCTGCTGAAATGTTAGCTCACGCGACGAGCTGGTCGATCATTCGCGGATGCACCGACTTTTTCATGACGCCGAGGTTCACTTTCTGCATGTCCACCTTCTTACTAAACTCTGGTGGAAATTTGGTGGATTTCAACAGCCGCGCATCGGTTCTCGACGCCATGATGGCTGGGGTTTTCGTGTGAGATATGATGCGAGATGAAGAGTTTAGTGGTTAGATGTTTTTAGTGATTAATTGCAGTATGGAAAGATGGCTCAGGCACCTAGCTGCAGCCCCGAAAAGTGGGGAGACTGCTGCGCACTGAGGCCGGAGCCGCTATCAACGGTCCAGATAACACACTGGAAGTGGCAGGTGGCAGAGAAAGGAGATGTGAGTAAAGCCAGAAATTTGGAAAATGGAAAAATAATGTAATTGTTGTTTTTTCGACCTTCTTTTTCGATTCTCCCCCGGCTTCTGGGTTGTGTCATGCCACAGTAGCAAACGCCTTGCTCAGGCAAGTTTGGCGACGTAACTCAGCACCCCGCAGCTCCCACCACACCATGCAACTTTGGCAGCGGCGGCAAAACTTGCGGTCATCATCTTCTGCCACTCCCAACTCTACTTCCATGTAGCGTGGGCTTGCCTTTACCATGAATAACTTACATGCTCCAACTGTGCCCGCCGGGCCTACAAGCGTACCGTCTACCAACGGGACCAGCAGCCATCTAAGCTTTGCGGAGCTACAGCAAAAGAAGGACAATGTTGAAGCTGAGCTGAGAGCCCTCAGTGGCGTTCTCGATTCCGTAGGTCAACCCCCTCTGTCATTTACTTATATTGCTGATAAATGCAGCACGGCGTCGACATGAACACGCCTCTTCTTACAAGAGATGGATTTCCACGCTCTGACCTCGACGTTGCCCAGAGTAAGCAACATCTCATTGACCAGCGCGTTCTCTTCTGACCAGTGTGGCTAGTTCGAACCACAAGAGCGCGAATCATAGGTCTTAAAAATGACTACAAGGAGATTATGGCGAATGCCGAAAAATTTCTGCACGAGCATTTTGCAAACGCGGCGGAAAGCGCAGAACCTAGCACGCCAGCTACGGCAGCCGGTACATCTGAAATATTACCCGACAGCGATACGCGGTCCCTTGAGCCGCCATTTGCCAAGATTGATAGTGTTTCTTCCGGTAGCCCGGCAGAGCTCGCAGGCCTCAAGGTGGGCGATGAGATTCGCAACTTTGGCTATGTCAGCCGAGCAAACCACGACGATCTCAAGAAGGTTGCAGAGTGTGTTCAGGGCAACGAAGGTGTATGTTTTCCGCCAATCACTGATGCCGCTTTTCTAACACCACACACAGAGCAACATATTTATTCGAATATCGCGGCCCTCTGGTGTTGCGTCGCGGGAGGAACTGCGGTTAACACTCACACCACGACGAAACTGGGGCGGGCGAGGCATGTTGGGCTGCCACATTACTCCGATGTGACGAACTCCCGTAGTTTATGTATGATAACTTGAGGCTGCGATAGAATAATCGACTGACGTGGTAATGAATGAGAGTGACTACTTGGAGCCCGAGAAGTATGTAGGATGCCCAACAATCATTAGTAATCAGGCTTGGCTCAGGCAGGATAGCTGCCTATAGCTAGCTGAAGTAAGGTCTTCGAGGCTAATATTATCAGCAAAGCAACCCAAGGCGAATGTTTCGGGCATGTTGTTTGCTTCGATCAAGCAGGTAGCCGACGGGTGATGGGATGGGCTCCAAGTACGTAGGCGGTCTGCAGACTGCAGGTCAATGCCTTGGTACCTACCTAGCAATACCCAGGTACCTACCTAGGTAGGTAGTTGCCTACTAAGGTAGGCGGCTGAGGCTCCTCGTCGCTGGCAGCTCTTGAAACAAAGGACTGTTTGACTGGCGATTAGGCAGCGCCTAACTCGGACAACGAATATATCAGGCGTTTCGTCCCTGTAGGTGAGATCGGTCGTTTTCGCGACGGGCTAATGAGGACGCAGGGTCTTGGCCAGACGCACAGCCCAACTATCAGTCTATCATGGTGAAAGAATGCCCTGCAGGCACTTTAGTGGATTATTCGCAATTGACAGTGGGCATGCAGAGCTCCGTGCTGTGCCACCTCAGGCGCCGCTTGGTATTACCTTGGTACCTATTGAATGATGTCACGTGCACGAGCCCGCCCCCAGGCGACTGAATTTTTTCGTTTGATAATAACTCCCTTGCCCGTCCCTCCCCGCCGCCAGCAAAAACACCAAGGTTGTTCGATTTGTGCATTTTCAACCCTCTACGGCACAACCACCTCTCTACGATACCCCCAGGTAAATCTTGCTCTCCTGCCGGCTCCTCCACACTCCTCGGATTTCGATTCGAACCGAACGAAGCGCCAAGGGTCCTGAATTCTTCTATCCCCGAGATATTAACCGCCCCTCCAGAACCCCGCCTTGTTTACTTCCTTCACAACTGGTCTTGTACCGCCGACTTTTACATCTCAAAATGGCTGAGCAGCAGACTCCTACCTTCAAGCTCGTGCTTGTCGGTGACGGTGGTACCGGCAAGGTGCGTTCTTCTCCCAGAAACACCTTTTTTTGGTCGCAAACAAAAGCTGCCCCGCGAAGATGGATGCTAGCATGATGTCACCGCTTCGTGCCGCCACTTCGCCCCCAGCTCGTTTGGATCGCATTGCCTGCTTCATGCATCGCTTTTATTAACCAAAGTCTTTTATCAGACCACCTTTGTCAAGCGCCACTTGACTGGTGAATTCGAGAAGAAGTACCTTGCTACCCTCGGTGTCGAGGTCCACCCCCTCGGCTTCTCCACCGTAAGTCGCCAGCCGCGTGCCGAACAAACACGAAGCGCGGCAGCTGACAAATAGCAGAACTTTGGTCAGATCCAGTTTGATGTCTGGGATACTGCCGGTCAGGAGAAGTTCGGTGGTCTCCGTGACGGTTACTACATCAACGGCCAGTGCGGTATCATCATGTTTGATGTTACCTCCCGCATTACCTACAAGAACGTTCCCAACTGGCACCGTAAGCGCTCATCAGTCTTCAAACTTCCAGAGCTCAAAGCATGCTGACTCGTCGCAGGTGATCTCGTCCGTGTTTGCGAGAACATTCCCATTGTTCTTTGCGGTAACAAGGTCGACGTGAAGGAGCGCAAGGTCAAGGCCAAGACGATCACTTTCCACCGCAAGAAGAACCTCCAGTACTACGATATCTCCGCCAAGTCCAACTACAACTTCGAAAAGCCCTTCCTGTGGCTCGCCCGCAAGCTTGTTGGCAACCCCCAGCTTGTTCGTAACCCCGTCCATGTCGCTATCAATGAAGCGTGATGAAGCTGACTATGTATATAGGAGTTCGTTGCCGCCCCTGCCCTGGCCCCCCCCACCGCCCAGGTCGACAAGGACCTCCTCGCCAAGTACGAGGAAGAGATGAACCAGGCCGCCACCACTGCCCTGCCGGATGAGGGCTCCGATGACGATCTGTAAACGACTCGATATGACGGCGAGCCGTATTATGGGCCAATTTCGACGTGTGCCACAGGGGCATGTAAGCTCAATTGTCCTCTGTGAGACGCGTTAATGGGCGAAATGAACACTTTACGATACAGGATGGGAGAATGTCCAGAACATGAGGTATATTGAGCATGGTAATGCCGTTCGTGTCCATTGGGGACAGGGAAATAAAATGAGACGGGAAGCATAAACTGCTACCGACCGTGGCGATACATCTAGTTAGACTCATAAAATTCTAAATCGCCAGGCGCATTAGCTTTGGCTGAAACTTGCTCATGCCTACCTTTGGGTGCTTGCTTGCTTGTTCTATTGTGGCAATCACTATCAGCAGTACCGTCTAGCGGTGCCGTCTACTCTTGGTGCAGCGCGCCTATTCTGCAAAGACTGGGCAGGTGTAATGATTAGTTTACGTAGGACTCGGCAGGGTTCGCCATGACGGTACAAGGGCCCAAAAAGGGCCCAGTGCGACTTGATTAAGCGATTGTCAAAGAGGATGTGAGGAGAGTAAGAGCTTGCGAATGACTGGAGCTATCTAAGTCCAAAGTAGAGCTGCTCCCCATATCCCATCACATGGGTAACGCGTGAATGTGAAGCCTGTAGTTTGCCAGTCAAGCTATTCCTTCCATCCAGCGTATTTGTCTATTTCGGCTCACTTGCACTGCTGCTCACATTCGGTGCATTCTTGGCAGGTAGTGGCAAATGACAGTCAAAACAAAGGCTGTGGGTGATCTTGTCGCACGGTGTATACGTCCATGCCGGGTTGGAAAAAACCCCTTCTGTGTGCACATTGGCCATCTCGGGCCGGAGGTGCAGCGTCGATATTGATGGTTTTGTAGACCCAACCAGGGCTGTCTTTTGCCGTCCTCGCAGACAAAGGCGGCGGCCTTGAACGTGATTCTGCCCGCTCCCATACCGCTGGTAGGCTCCACGTATGTTTGACGAGGCTATTCAAACAGTCGAGAACATGCCATGTATCCCTGATCACACATGGTATGTAAATACTATATTTACCAGATTTGCATTACCGGGCGGGAAGGGTTCAGTGGTACTTTGTATTTGCAGGCTGCCATGGCGACTGGAAACGTCGAGCAAGTGCAAAAAGCGGTCCGGCTTCTGATTGGCTACAAAAGTTTCCTAGTGCGAGTCGTTAGCGTAGCGCTAGACCGAGATAGGCTCGAGCTTCTCAAACGAGCAGGAGGGCTGCTATTTTGACAGCAGAATCTGGTCAATTGACAAAAGAAGTGGGCCCCTGTTCACTAGCGTGGCGCTAGTGAACACTAGCGTGGCGCTAAAAATTTTCAGCTAATTAGAGAGCAGAGCTCCCTGGCGCCTAGGCCTTTATAAGTGCCTTAGGCCGCGAATTGAGTTGCTGGGAGGTCTCTGAGCGCTCCTCTTCTCGAGCTTTATCCTTAAACTTAACCTCCTTAATAACCTCTGCAGCGCCTCGAGGCCGGCGGCATAGAGCCTCATAGCTAGCGAGGTAGCTATAGACGATATAGACGATATAGACGATATAGACGATATAGACGATATAGACAATATAGACAATATAGACGATATAGACGATATAGGCGATATAGTTAATATATAGGTGTTATTATTATAAATTTAGGGGCTTAAGTAATAAATTTAGGGGCTTAAGTGACGCTTAATAAGTTAAAAATAGTTAATATAGCTACTACTACTATCTTTATAGCTAGCCTTATCACTACCTTTATTCTAGCTACTAGTTTTATTATAAGGCTTCTAGCCACTAGCTTTATTATAGGGTAGTTATTAATTCTAGCCTCCTATAAGATAATTCTAGCCTCCTATAAGATAGATATAATACTATTAATATATACTAGTTATAAATTAAACCTAGTATAATTCCTTATAAAAATTAGTAATAACCTTATAAGGGTCTATACTAGCCTGGTACTAGCCCCACCCTTTTTGTTAATTGACTAGATTCTGCTGTTAGAATAGCAGCCCTTAACGAGCAGGTCTCCTTTTGATGAAAACAACTACACTCAATTCTGTACATTGCTTCCGTCTACTCCGTATAGAAGGAAAATATAAAGATAAAAAATAAAATATGTCATCCCTGTTCCGCAAACTTTTATTTCGGCGGACTTGAATGCCCAGTGGGGTGAAAGCCTTGGCAATGGAGGAATAAAAGCCGGAAATGTCCGGGTTTGCCGTTTGCATTATCCCCTTCAATATCCGCAGGCTCCAGCCAGTCTTTTTATCCACTAAAAAGGGCATACATTCAAGTACACTGAGGTTCGGGTAATTATCCCTGTCCCAGGGAACCTTTCCATATTTGTGGACGTAACTTTGGTAGAAAGCATTGTATAAACGCGCCAAGATTGACCTCGCGAAAATAAAGTACCGAGAATCTCCATCACTATAACTAATCATTTGTCTTGTGGCCGCCTTCTGGCTCTCTTACCAGACATGGACGTGGAATCAACGCTTCGACTGTGTTATATTTTATCTGGATCATCAATCTTGCCGAGATGCGCATGGCGGCACTTTTGTCTGGTGGTGGTGTTTGCCAGCAACGCAGTCTTCGCGGGCGGGCGGCGGCGTCTCTTGAAGCTTTCCCGACAGAGCTCCCCTGTTGCGATTATCGTCCAGGGTGTCCATATGTTTGCGACAGTCTTTTCTGGCGGGCTGCCTGGTCCTGACAGATTCCTTTTCTACCCACCGCGCCGGCTCGAGAAGCACCCAACCCGTCCCAGTCTCTGTAAAGCTAAGAGTAAAGCTGTGAGGACCGGTAGCGTTAGGCTAACCACTCGGCCACAGAGACCAAAAAGATCCAGCAATGGTAGCCAACGAGGCCAAACATCCCTAACGTCCACTATATCTATCAAGTCCGTGACAAAAGCTCGCGCGCATCTCGTCTTCGCTGTCGCTGCAAACGTCAATTATAAAGACTTGTCAGCGCGGGTCCATACGGCAAGGCTGTAGCCCAAGATATCCAGGTGCACATAGGGTAACATACGGAGCCTCCTCTGACCCGGCGAATGTTACGGGCCCGCGAGTCTTTGCGAGGGCATCTTTGATAGCAGTTGCCCTCATGTTCCTGATCAATCGTAAGTAATGGATAAAACAGAATGACCTCTCGGGTATTAGGCATTCTCCATATCAAATTCCGAATTAAATTAAATGGATCGGTTCCTCAAAGCACGCGGGGTTGATGGACTTGATGTCAGCAACGCGAATTGCACGAGTGCCGTACAAAGGATTTATCACCAGTGGCATGACCTAGATTGTGAATAAAGCTTGTGCAATTTATAAGAAGAAAAAAAAGTCATGTCCGTTCTTTTCCTGGTAGCATTCACGGTGTAGCCACCTCCAGGGCTTGGCCATGCCGCCACAGCCGCCTTTGACCTACTAGCAGTGTATGCTTGTGCAAAAGAGCGAGAACGTAGCGAAGAGCCACTGGAGGAGGACTTCCCTCCTCCAGTGATCAATAAAGTCTTTATTGGGAACTACTTGCGATTCTTCCACTACATCCCAGCGATTACCTTGCCATCTATCCTTTCACCTTCTTCGTGCTAGCCGCATTCTTTGACACAGAATACCCGGTGTATACAATCCTACCCTTTGAAGAATTCGTATTATATTTAGCATACCGCACGAGGTCATTGAGCATCCCGTAGTAGACGTGCCCTCGCAGGCCTTTCGACCTTGATTCCTGACTAGCCACCTAATTCATTCGCTCCTCCAAGTCAACACGAACATATTTAGCGAGACTAGCGGCGATGAAAACGGTGCTGGCAAGAACAGAGAGCTTCATTTTTTTCTCGAGATTAAAGTGCTAATAATAGAGTAAGCTCTAAGGGTGAGTTTCTGATGTAGAATATCTTGGAGAAAAAATAAGCTGTCAGCAGCTTGCTCCACACACATACGAGGGGGCCTCCGTTGGATTTATGCTTGTCTAACTCATATTCAATCTTGGTCTCAATGTTTGCACTATGCAGCCTCTCCAGAACGGAGGTCCGACTGAATAAACTCGTTGATCATTCAAGTGCGGAACGGAGTATCACTTGTTCGTCCAGAACTTGACCAGGTGTAACTGCCGACTGCGGTTTCTCTGCAGTCTGCAGAGACATCGTTTGATCAGCTCATGCCGGCAATATTCTTCGGGATCGCTGGTAGCGGCCGTTGATGCCGGCCGTAGTACATATGAGTATGAAAGTGGGTCCTTAGCCCTCGGTCACTGTCCGGTTGGGACATTCTTGCGATCTTAGATACTGAAGATCATCAAGTATCGATCAGAAAGAAGAAAGAAGAAAGGCTGGCCGAAAGCCTGGAAGTCTGGTGTCTGGGAGACCTGTTCCAGCAGGTTGGCAGATTCCATTGAAAAAGCTAACCAATTTTAAGGTTTCAAGCACTGGGGAACATGCCCATGCAGATAGGTAACTGTTATAGGACACTGGGCTACATTGAATATGGAATACGGACTAGGCTCGCACATACATGTCAATGTAATACTCCAGCTGTCGTCGCAGCTGAGGCGATGCTTTGAGCGACTCGCATGCTCAGTTCACCCATTTGTTGATGTAAGCAACGACGCACGCCTTGAATCATTACCGACAACTCTACCGCACTTCCTGTCACCTTACTACAGTTCGCTTAGCCAGTGAATACAAAACGCTCTGGAATTCAGCTTGCCGTGCACTCACTGGCACATAAAAGAAGTTAACATCAAAAGTCAAAGGTTAGTTGTATTTGGGTCGCAGTCATATACTTTGACAACTATTCCACTCTATGGTACTAGGGTCTTCGCTGGCACTGGATTCCAGTACCTCGCTCGGCTCCAATCTGTGTCAAATTGGTTAGACAGTGCCCAAGCATGACGGCGGACAAGACGTACTGGGACTATTGCTGCACAGCAGGCAAAGATTTGGCCATGGAAACCGCAGTCAATGCCACCCTTGCTGCAATTAATACCAACTAATCCGCGGGAAGTTGATGGAACAACGGCGTCGCAGCACATGCGCTGGCATGCGCTCTGAAAGTGTTGTATCAGCTGAAGCGTGGCCCGACGTACAACAATTGGCCTACCTCGTCCCTCGGCGGCAATGTAGCGGCGGATCCGAGGACAGCCAAGATAATGGCGGGGATAGTGAATAGGCGGGAGAACATTTTCGCGGGTAATAAAACAGATGTTAAAGTTATAGGAGTTTCTCTGCTCACGTTTTATCAAGCCGAGCTTTATATACTGCGGTGTATCTTCAGCTGGGTTGACCTGGGAGAGGAAGGAATCGTAGTTTCAACAGTCATGATGGATGGTATATATAGTCATCCAATGCAGATACATGATTTGGACATGCATGGCACGGCATCTTTTGTCATATATTATTACTAACATGTCTCGGGAATCTCGGCGCATACTTCGGACTGTCGCTGGCAATTATTAGTACACATTTTTAGTATCTTGAAAACCCCTCGACTCCTCAATAATATATACCTCCGTCGCCCGAGGTGCTGTCTATACCATTTCAGTATGCACCTGTATGTCTTGTCTGTTGGCAGCAATTTGTCTGTGATATTCTGTGTCTAGTGCGTTGCAGTCTTACATTACGGTCTTGTTAGCACTACAAGCCACAACAGTAATACCAGGCACGTTAAAGTAGAGTCCAAAACATGTCCGTGGGTTAGATGCCGTTGAGAACCAAATATAGTCCCTTGAAATCCACTCGTCACATTAAGCTGTATGGGGTACCATCACTCAGCCAGCCACTTACCATAACTCCAAGACAACATAAGGTTCTGTGATGTTCGGGGAGAACCGCAGAAAGCACATAGCATGGCATACCACACATAAGGCTCGAGATCGTACACATCGCAGTCGAAGTTATCGTCCCTCTAAGGGTTATATGTATATATTTAAAATAGTCCCTTTAATCTAATTAGGAGTATTATATTATTAAAATTATAATTATTATATAAGGTAAGTTATATTATTAATAAAAGTAAAGAAGGGTTACTATAGATTATACTATTATTAGAGATTAAGGGAAAAAAACTACTTTAACCTCTTAATTAGAAGATAAATAATAGAAATTAAAATATAAAAAATACAAAAGAGTTATTTTTATTATTTTTAAGGAAGGTAATCTTTTTATCTATAGAACTTATTATATAAGATATTATTATAGCCAAATATAACTAATATAATACTAGTTTTAAAGTAATCTAATAAACTTATCTAAGTTATAAGTAATAGTTTTTTTATTATAATAAATAATTATAATAATATAATAAATAATTATAATAATATAATAAGTAATTATAATAATATAATAAAAAGTATTTAGGCTTAATATAATAAAAATTAAAGTTAAATAGATTATCTTAGGATTTTTTAATACCTTATTAAAGAAGTCTCTAAAAATGAGGTTTACGATGCGGTACTCCAGGTTGGACGGGGAGTATCGAGCTGACATCTTTCATCATTATGGACGGCAATTCAGTCTCGACGACTTTGGCGTACCAGACATTGACTGTGACTGCGCTGTCAGCGTCACATTGGCTGATAAAATCCGACCGGTCTGCTGCATCCGAGCCGAAACATACCCTGATGCAAGGCTTGAATGCTGGGGGTATGTGAACACTGCCGCCGATCAAGCCGGTTTGGGTATTAATAAAAGGAAACCACTCTCGGGCTGCGGCAGCAAGAAGTGCGGATTGCGAACATACAACTACTCTGTGTACATTGAACACTCGACTTGACAAACAAAGTCAATTTATAGTATTATCCTGTTTTAGGAGATGCCCGAAGTCAGGGTCACGAGTGAAAGTAGCTATAGCGCTTAGAGACTTGAATCGAGTAGTGAGACGCGCGGGGTAGTATTATACTAGCCACATAGCACTCCTTCTCGAGCGGCGAGGACAACTAGATCAGGATCATAGAAGAAGCGGTCAAGGCTGCGGCGGGCAGCGGGTGTCGTGCCGGTCTTGCACAAGTACTTGCGGAGAAGTGGCTGTAATCTATAGGCCAAAGTCTGTTCAAAGCAGTCCTCATTTGTGTCACAAAGGATCAACAATCTCATTCCGGTTGAGCTATTTCAAACGACCGACTATACTACTCAACTCCCAGCGTGCTACAGTGACCCCTCAAAAGTAGCCCTCGGCGTCATCAAGAGAGTTGCTCAAAATCTCCTCAGACCGACCAGCATCAACACCAAACACACAGCAAAGAGTCGTCTTGACAAATCCGCCCGCCTTGTCACGGGCATCAGACCACTCGCGCTCACGCCCAGCCTCCTTTTGGCGGAAATACGCCATGGCGCACACAGCCAACCAGATCTGCTGCTTGACGTTGTCGCGGCCGTCAAGAGAAGAGATGAATGCCGGGATGGCAGGAACGCCAGTGCTGGGAAACACGACGCGCTCAATGATGGCAGGATCAAATGCGCCGTTGCCGCTTTGCGCGCTGATTATGGCCGAGAGATTGTCGGCTCCCGCGCCTGCAGCCGCGCCGGGAGCAACAACCCCAGCATCGGCATCGGCCTCGTCAATGTAGGGAGGTTGCGGAATCGCGATGCGCGTGGAGAATGGGTCTGCTTCTTGGGCCCTGGAAACGAATCTTGCCTGGGGCGCTGCGGCTGGGGCAGGGGAAGCTTGCGCGCTGACAAAGTCGAGGTTCGACTTGTTGTCAACGGGCACGCTAGACAAGAGGCTCTGCTTTGCTTGGGTGGCATTGCCTGCCGTGTAGGTGATTTCGCCCGTCCCGTTCATGGTGGCCACAAAGGACGTCTGGGAGCTGGCAAGTCTATATCTCTTTCCGAGCCGGACAATCTCGGCCTCTGTCCAGTACTTGTCGGTCGTGTTGGTCTGGGTGAGCAGCTTCTGCTCAAAGGTCTGGATCAGGGCGTGGGCGGCGAGGCTGTGAATCAGACGCCCGTTGACATCAAACGTCTTCCCGACCTCGATGGTGTGCTTGGCGCTGCCACTACCGGGAATGTCGTAGTTGATGGTGACCGTGGAGTCTTTGGACGTGCCGTCCACAATCGCGTACCAGTAGCTGCGCATGGACCAGAACATGGTGCCGGGCAGTGGCGCCTGCTGGATCGCCTTGGGCGGCGGCAGGTTGTCACCCTTGGCCACGGCGCCGAGCTCCGCCTGGTTGGGCTTCGGGCGGCTCACCTGGTTCTCGCCGGTGCCGCCGGTGCCGCCGCCGGCCTTGGCGGGTGCCTGGTCGACATGCCAGTCAATGGAGCGCACGCGCACAGGCGCGAAGTTGATGGCCTTGATGAGCGTGTCCGCCTTGTGCTTGCCGTGGTCGCGGTCCTGCAGCAGCGTCTCAATAATGTAGGCGGTCGCGCCGGCGCCGGCCCGGGCCAGGCCTTCGCACATGCCCCGCGAGACGTCGTCACCCAGACCCATGACGAACACGCGCAGGAGCTTGGACTGGCCCGCGGCAGTGGTGGCGTGCTGCTGGACGGTGCGCATCGCGGCCGTCACGCCCCAGTCCAGCCCGTCGGTGAGGACGATGACGGAGCAGCGGCGCTTGGACGTGTCGCGCTCGTTCAGCACCTTGGTCAAGGCCGCGTCAATGTTGGTGCCGCCTTTGGCGTTGACCTGGAATTTGCTGACTGCTGCCGAGACGTTCTTCGCGTCGTACACAACACTCTTTCCGCCCGTCACAATGGACCTCGCTGAGGTGTCAAAGTTGTAAATGTTAAAGGTTGAGCCGGTGTGGCTTGGCAGCTGATTCAGCATAATTTCGACGACGTTGTTGGCCATTTTAATGCGTGAGCCCGCCATGCTACCGCTGTAGTCAACGAGGAAGATGTAATCTGCGATGAATCATTAGCGCCCGACTCTGACAGCTCAGCTGCCACGGGATGTGACTTACCATGCTCCTCAACACTCAGGCTGAGGTTCGAAACGAGAGTGAGCGCCAAGGCTAGTGTGGGAGACTGTCCTGGAAGCGGCGGCGAAAGCTGCTCGACGATGCAACGAGCTGTATCGATCCTCGGGACCGCCCACGAGAGAACAAAGTGGTGCTTTAGGAACGTGCTGCTGGTGAACTCGACATACGACTTCCACTGCTTGTAAACCTTTCCCTTCTCGACAGGACTGAGTGTCTTGAAGGAATTGTCAGAGAAGCCATTGGTGATGCTGGCATGGTGAGTCAGGCAGTTCAGATCAAGAATCTTCTCAGAACGGTCGACTTCGATGCCGACAGTAATGATGACAGCGTCGGAGCCAGCCGGAGCCGTTGGCACAGTCGTCGCACTTGCGGGCCCTGATCCGGGGCGAGCCGCCAAGCCCGCGGGGATGGTCAAGCGCGCCGAGTCCTCGAGGGTGTCACTGGAGATGACATAGACATAGTTCACGCTGTTTAGTTTAGCATGAGGTTCAGAGGCAATGGTCATCTTGTCCGCCTTACCGCACTTCGATGGTTGAATTGGGCGAGGTGGCGCCCAAGCTGATTTGGAACACTGCCCAAAGGTCAGTTGAGGATATCATTCAAACAGACTACAAGGAGAGAACAGAGAGGCACAGCATACCTTCCTCATTAACCTTGTCGAGCTTCCATGCCTGGACACCAGCAGCCTTGGCAGCTTGATACTTTTTATCGGCCTCGGCCTTTTCGTCCACAATCGCTTCGACGACCGTGTTTCCCACCTTGGCCGTGAAGCCAATCACGGACGCCTCCGGCGGGACCTCGAATATGTACGCAACCTCGCGCTCCACGTTGGTTTGGGCCCGGTACGTCTCAACCAGGGTGCCCTCGACAAACACGTCCTTGACCGTGTAGTGGTAGCGCGAGTTGACCAGCGGGTAGCCGACGGCTTCCCAGTGCTCACGACAGTAGACGCCTTGACGTCTATAAGCTGGACCGACATACGCCATGGTTTCTGCTTTCTTTTATTTTTTATAGGAACTTTTCAAGTTTGTACCGAAACAGTATGGCAGGCAACTGGCAAAAGAACACACACATGTAATGCATCAGAGCGATGGAGGGGTTTATATTCCGTCGCCTTCTCTGCAGGGGGGGCGAGTGGGAAAGGGCACATTCTCTCACGTCTCTGTGACTCAAAGCTACATTTTGGAAATAAATGTATAGAATGCAGTCTACAACGGCGAATTTGTCAGAGCTGGGCGCATCTCGAAGCAAGTGTCCAGAATTTCGCCAAGGGATGCTTCTCACAAACGACGGCAGCATTTGGGAGAGACGTGCATATATGCACCGCGACCTCGTGATGCCAGAACAAAATGCCTCGACGAGCGGGGTCGCTGCAAGCGGATAACGGCTTTGAGAGTGGCTGCCGCGAAGGCTCCGAGAACGATGAGGGACGTTGCACTCGGCGCTGTCGCGGGGTCAGCCACTGACAGGCCAACGCAGAACAGTGTTGCAGTAACGCAACCTCGACGGTTATCACCGGAACGTGGTTCAACACATGCAACTCAGAGAAGCTCTACATTGGTACAATATGGCGCTCAACGGTTGCTCATTGGAACTTGCATTGGTGTGGTTGCTGTAACAAGGGTCCGTCCACTGCTTCGATAGGGTGGGTGGTGCTAATATTTGCAATGTAGCTACAGACCTAGAACAAGAAAAGAGGAAGTGATATTTCTCACAAACCGATGATATATCTCACAGAAAGTTGTTTCTTTGCTCTTGGCACTGAGTAGTCTGAACATAGAGGTAGACAAAGCAGACTTCATTCATCCAGGTGTAGCATCAAGTATTGTAGTGTCACCCGGGTTGCGTCTCGCTGCCCTATTTTTTGGGCTTTTTTTTCGAATAATTGCCATCATAGTACTTGGGGTCTCATTCTTTACATGAATCCCAATTACCCTAACACATTTCGGCGAGCGCGCGCTGGCTCCTGCTTCTACACCTGTTCCCACATCACGGCATCGGTGTCTCGAAGAGAACCTGCCCAAAGCCCCGGCAATAACGACACTGTACACAGTGTCTAATTGGATACCATCACGGTAGCGACTCTATATGAGCCCTTCTTATATTCTCCCAACCATAATTTAACTCGCGCACGTCACCCGTCTCCCGTCTCTAGCCGGCGGCAGTACATCAATCATGCACCGAAATCCTAATCGAGGCTGTGCCTGCACTGCGCGGCCTCTCAGCCCCCCACGTTTGGGCCACCGTTAGCCATGAATTATGATATATGCCGGTGCTGTTAAATACCGCGCGTGTCACAAGATGCACGGAACTCCTTGGCGACCTCAACTCTCGAGGCAGGGGCTGGCTGAGCATGGCACATCTAGTGAATCAAAGCCAGCTGGCTGAGGGGACAGTCGAGAGGACTGTCAAGCTGAGTTCACGATGCATGGCATGATTTGATGTACCTATAACCAGTGGGAACCTGATTCGGCGAAACCTATTTCTGCGGCACACTTGGCCGTCATGCTGCAAGGACAAGACCCGACGCCTACTGCCCTTTGTAAAATGTATCGTTCCTCAGTTGCCAAAATGGGAAGAACCAAGTTCGTTCCTGGAGGCTGCAATAATGTATTCTGAGCATTCCGGGTAGGTTCACGTATATAAATCGATGCCAAGTTAGAAGAATATGACGGGAAAGGGAACATTGCTTCTTGGCCAACCCATACCGATTGATCCCCGACGCTTCACACTGAGATGCTGCAGAATTAAATGCCTTGATACAGCCAAAGAACCACGAGTGAGAGTACACAGACACCGGAAGCATAAGCAAGTAGTATCTAAACAGGGACAGTCGAGCCCCACGGCCAGGTGATTGAGCAGTAACGGAACAGGCCAATGACGCCGCTGTTGTAGTGCTTGATGCTGTCTATCCAAGTACGAACAATCTGAAGAGTGCATTCTGCCCGAACTCTTACACGAAGTATCGCACCTTGCCTTCAAAAAGCCTGCGAGCGGCCCTCGAAACAGCACAGCTTCCCACGCGCTCTTCGCCGCTGTCGTCCGTTTTCATCATAATCTCAACCCAAACGGCTCCGTCGGCATGCTCAATCAGCAAATTACTCGATGCCTTCCTTTGCCATGTGACATTGTCAATGTCAGCTGGGCTTGGCGTCCGTTCCGGTGTGAGCGGAGCAGCGCCCGCGAGGACTGGATTCCGCGACGACTGTTCCGCCGCAGTCCCCGCCGACCGCACCTGTGAGCTGGAGACTGGGGTGCGGCTTACCCATGGAGTATGAGAGTACTCGGAATATCCGCGCCTTTGCGACTAAAGACGGGCGGATATAAGCGTACCGCTTTTGGCATGCCGCGTGTTTTTGGAAGCCGTCGCGGTATCGTGAGCAAGGCCCATCCATCTGCACAGCGCCAGTGATGAGAATAGACTCTACGAGATGGTCTTGCTCCTCTGAGGAGCATATTTGCAGAAGCGGTGGTATGGACGTTGCATCGATTAGGACAAACGGATTGGCTGCGTCAATGAGCGTAACTTTGGCATTGAAGCTGTCGTGATACTTTCCGGCTTGGACGTCAAGCACCTGTTGCCGCTTGCATGTTGGAAATAGCTTGCCCTTCATACTTACAGCGGGGTCGATAAAAGCCACGTCGATTTCACTGCCGCTTGTGCTCACACGAGGGATGTTGTACTCGCCGTCTTCCCCAAATTGGCCGTCTTGGTCAATCTCGACCGTCTCGACGATTACTCTCTTTGTATTTGTATTGTATATCTTCACTTGGCACTAAATTGAATTAGTCATCACCCTCAAATCGGTCTCACTTTTACTTACAACAGATGCTCTCTTTGCCGGTCTCACCAGCCCTTCTTGTACGGCAAACGGTCCAACACTAGACACAATATTCCCGCAATTCCCGCTGAAATCAGCAGACTCCCTTCCAACATCAACCTGCACAAATGTACAATTGGCATCGATCCCGGAGCGCGTCGTTGGCGAAACAAGGGCAACTTTGGAGGTAGTCGACGTGCCGCCTCCGATGCCATCAATCTGGCGAGGATCGCATCCGCGCGAGCCAAGAGCAGAGATTAAATGCCGACTCCAGTCTTTTTGTTGTGTTGGGGGGTCATTTCTGTGGATAAACAGGCCTTTGAATGTTCCAGCTCGCATGAGCACGCAAGGAAAGGTGTGCATTCATAGTTTTGTCGTGACGCCCCTGCTGAGGATATGTTCGAGGGCCGCAGGTGTGATACTTTGCACCGAAGGGTTAGAACTCAATATTCTGGAACAGGAAACAAGAAATCTTATAGAGGCAAGATGACGAAAACAATTCATCCTTAATTATTGGCAGCAACGACACCACAAGCTTCGCCCGAGGAGCGCGTTACCTTGTATTCGTGAAGCGAGGTCGGCTAACATATCCACAACATCTAACAATGTTAACAAACAGAAAAATAGACGAATCTAATTAGTCCTTACCATCTCTATACTGGCTTTATCAAGTCCGAGTTCATACAAAACCCCGGTGACTGCTCCCGTCCCGCGGGGCTCCACCTCCGACCCCCACCCAGTGCACTTACATGGCCAGGCTCCTACTCCCGTGCTCCCGCGGCATCACCAGCCCAAAAACGAGAAATCATCCAGAGCAGACCCATTGAATCCGAACAGGGTATCCTCTAAACTGACATACTCGCGGCTACTCTGATGCTGCCACGGCGCTAGCGTGGCGGGAACAGCTTCGGCGCCCGCCGGACCTTGACCGGATGCGTGACCCACTACCCCAAAGGCCATCGGCACCTGGCCGGGGAGCGTAGATGCCGAGTATACATGCCCCAGGGGGACTAGGGCTAGACTGTATAATAATAATAGTTTTTTTAATAATCGTATTAACTATTAGCTTTATCTTAAAGGGACATCATGGTCCTATATCAGAGTCTCATTTCGGCGACTAGGAGCCTTCCCAGCGGCTGTCAATGTTTACTTACAAGGTTTTCGACTACTAGATGAATACGGCGTTCAAGGGGCTTGCGGTGGTAATCTTCAAAATGCTCCAAGAAATTCGGCTGCTAAACAACTTAGACTTAGGTTACAGTCATATAACATTCGGTGTTGTTTGCTTGTTAGAACCCTCGCGCACTATCCAGCCCCGCCTATTCATATAGCGTCTTAGCTACACAGGTTCGACGTCACAGTTAACTAGTCTGTTCTGCCAATGATGCAGCACGTGTCATATACATATACCTATAGCTCTCATTAGTACTGGGATTCACTCAATCATGTAATGTTTCAATAGAACAGTACCATAAAAGGGGGGCATGGAAACTTTGGATTCCAACAAACTGGAAGGCAACAGGCTCTGTCTGGCTGATCCTCGCTGCACTTTTGGGCTACTGCGACGGCAGAAAGAAGAGCGATGATGCTATAGATCTTCATTTTGGGAGTTATGACGCAAAGAAGTGTCGTTTTTCAAAAATAAACGTGGTTTGTACTGTCAGAGCTATATATATAGTACTACAAACCGACTTCGTGGGGAACCTTGCTTCTTTTTTAGACTACCGGTTACGATAGAAGACAACGTGACTTCTTATGCATTTCGGCTCCGTAATGCGGCCGTTCATCATTCAGTTAACAAATACTATACTGGTAACTAATAAGCTGTCTCAGTCTCCCCAATAATATTCTGCCACGTTTGCGAAGAAGCTTGAGTCAATGGACGACTGCCATGACGATCCATAAACTTCCCAGAAAACTGTGCAGGAGAAGACATTGTCCATGACCTTGCCGATCTATGGAAAGTGGCTTTGCTTCGAATGGCTAAGCAAAACGAGTGGCTGGCTGAGCTCTTAGACTGATCTGCATGATTGAAACAACTGTCTCGAGAAACGAAAAGCTGGTAGCGTGTGGTATGATTGGTAACAATTCTCTGGTGCTTTTCTGCGACCGGTTTCCCTTCGATATTCAACCTAGTAATCCACCAGAAGAATGGCGATACCCCGAAATTTCGGGTGAATGCCCGAGTACACTTGCTCAGCACTGCAGCTTGGCGCCACCCGCGCAACGAGTCTCTGGCGACAGCGTGCCTGTTTGGGCGTTTTGGATAGGCAGCAACGAGGCCTACTAATAAACGTAGTGCGGAATACACCGCCTCGCTGCTCTGCTGTCTCCTCAGAGTCGGCTTGGGCAATGGCCACAGTTTTGCAAGTCCTTCATCGTGCGCCGACCCCCTCTTGTTCGACTTTTCGGCAGCTGGGAAAGCCGTCAGGGTTTGTGCCCGGAATACATGTGCAGTTGTTACTCATCGATATTCGATTCCTCGATAAAGCTACAACCATTCCCTCCCACAATCACGAGCTTAGATAACTTTTCGGTCCATTTATGGCATTTCGAAATCCGCTACTCTCATCGCTATCGACGAAGATGAATAACTTCTCACAGTCTGCCTAGCCCCTGAGGAGCACTCCATAAAACGACCAAATTCGTATTTGACCTTGCAAAGCGTTCCAAAACGGAACTGCCAGACAAGATCGAAGTTAATACAGCTACCAGCCATGTCTTCTGAATATTTTTGTTCCTAGGATACAGTGATGCTAGTTATGATGTTTGGCCACTAATGTATACGCGGTTTGCCTTACGGCGTGGCGTGTATGTACTAGTTCATGTCCTAGACTCTGTGTACTGCTCGGACTATCGGCAACACTGGGATTGCGAGACACCAACTTTGTGACTGCCGAGAGCGCCAGCATACTTTTGAGATGGGACCGAGATCTGCGCGACCGTTTTCACCCCGCGGTTCCACACCGGCATTACTGTGGTTGGTGTTGCACAATGTTGGTCTCCATCTTCATCTAATCCCAGCCAGAGAGTGAACATTGTAGAAATCCACGATGATCCGGCCGACGGCGCGAAAGGCTTGTGTCCCTGAGAAATGCCGCGATTGAGTGAGGTACTTGAGCGAACGACGACAGGCAGAAATCCTAGGCAGCGGCTGTCAGGACGCTTGCGCCGGATACATGACGCAACGTGGATCAGGCCATCAGAGCATAAATATCAAGCATCTTTTGAATTGAACCATGTATCTGTCGGCCGAGCTTAAACTCCTGTGGAGAACTCCATACAACGACATTGATCGCCCAAACCAGCTACCCAAAGTGACGCGAATCAAGGGTTCTAGTTATCGAAGCGTTACTATTTGATAATAGCCCAAAAGCTTCAGCGAACTACAAAACATACTTACCTTGCGAACACACGTGTCCTATCATGCCCTACCATGTTAGCCCACAACTGCTAGTCAGACCCCCAAAATGCTCAGATATAACGTACCATGCAGCGAATGGGATCCCCTTTGCAAGCCATGTAGCACCGTCGAAACTGTAATCACGAATTATTTTAGTACGCCCCTGATTAAATATTGCTCGTGAGCTAGAAGCATGGAACCCACAGATGCATAATCCTGTGAGTTTCGTTAGCATTGCATCAAGCTCAAGCAGTAATTGCCCATCATATGACCGGTACTTTAACTTTTTTGAATGGTAATGTTCTCTTATATCTTTCCTGTTCACTTACCGCAATAGCTACTCCGCTGAGGGCAGCGATAAGAATGCTCTTGAACTTCATGGTGATACTAGACAGTTGCTACCAATTTTCGTCAGCATGCGGAAGAAGGACTAGGATGTAAACCGAGAGTAACTAAGATATGAATATGGCTTGGTTATCGGGGTTAAAAGTTGTACTGGGATCCTATAGTATAATAAATGCCGTTAAGAATTAGTCCAGACCATGTAGCTCATTGCTGATCAACATACACTTACACAAAAGTGCCTACGGTGAATTCTGTCTTACCTAGGATTATCAGGTGGCCGAGCTGATTGTGCGCCAGTACTAACGTGAGTCCTGCAGTAAGCTACCGCTATGAGCTGTTCAAACAATGTCTTGCTATTTAGACGATATGTCTTACAGAACATGCATTTTCGTTAATTGCTAGAAGCTTCAATGGTTCTCTCTTTATTCTTTTTGTAGACCAGAAAGCTAATAGCACATAACTCTTCGGTACATTACATTTTAGTAGAACACATTGCTAAATTCAAGTAAAGCTACGTGCCTAAATGTGCCTAACTAGGCAAAGGGGGTGCCCAAGTATCAGTCATCGGCCCCTAGCCGGGGCAACAAATGCCACCGTGAAGCACACAATTAAATCTAGTTTTATAGTAATTTTCTGTCGTGGCTAGCTGCAGCTATACCTACTTTTGCTTTGATATGAGTAAGAGGGAGGGAGTGAATGCGACAGCACAGCCGGTGATGGTGAGGTCACTGAGTGTCTCGGATGAAAGCCGACATGTGTTCCCAACTTCCCACCGCTTTTGGGGGATCTGCATTGAAACCTTTTGCAGACATGCATGGAGGCATCAGCCAGCCATAGAGAACGAAGGACCACTACGTACCGTTTGAAGATACAGGGCTCGATGGAGTGAGGTGCAAGTTCGAGGCTGCCTCGAGGAGATCGGATATGATTGCAGCCCCGCTACCGGGCAGTACCTTATTTCTGGCAATGAGAATTATAAAGGCAAAGCGTCGCAAGAACACGGAGATGTCAAAGAAAGCATAGGCAAAATGAGTTTTGGCCGCAACTCACCTATAGGCTGCCATAACTACTAAATCCATAGCCGCCAGAGCTAGCCTCCGCCCTTCTATTCTCCGCTCTTAATTCTAGTTCCTTGCGAAACCTGTTCCAGTTAGCATAATGGATGTTTAAATTAATGATAGACCTACTTTTAGATCCTAAATCTATAACTATAGTAGGGCAAGATCTGCCCTAATCAATCAACCAACCCATAAATTACCCGTCATATGTATCGTATTAAATCCTTTATAATATCAACAGATCTCATTACAACGTATATACTGCGCTCGAGGAGGACTGTGTCAGTGCATTAGACCTTGGCCAGAATGAGTGGACGAGAGCTCTCCGTCCTGCCAGGCGCGTGAGTGACAGGCGCGTAGATGGTTACACCTTGTCAGCAGGGAACTGACAAGCCGGCCAATTAGCGATCAAGACCCCCTCGCCCAGGCGGCAAAATAACAAACGTTTTCCCTCGCGCATCTATCACTACCTTTGCCCTCTGCAACTTCAACTTGCACCTTGTATCCTCCACCATCATCGCAGAGATGGCCTTCTTTTTTGGCAATCCTCAGCGCCGCGTCCTACCGCAGGCCATTGAAGCGCTCCAACAATTACAAGACAACCCTCAACAGCTTGATGACGAGAGAGATCAACGTTATAACGAACCCCCACCGCCGTATTCAGAGTCAGGCGAGACCACGCAGCCTCCAACCTCCGGGCCTCCTATTGTTGACGAGTCTTATGAACGATATCAACGAGGGATAGCTCGTGCCAAGTCGAAGCCACTAGTCCAGTTCAAGAGCCAGGCCAAACGCGAGAGCGAGCGACTTGAGCACCAGTTGTCTCAGGAACGCTTCGGACGAAGACAGACGCTTCCGTGGGACAATAGCTCAGATCTTCGGGCTAACTCGGAGAATAATGTGCGGAGTCGTTGGGTAGAACAAGGAATCTGGGGGGAGGAATGGGGTCCAGCCTGGCCCAAGGGCAGCTATCCGATGGCAAGGAGATGGGCAGATAGTGGGGGCGGCCCTTTCGTTGGCCCGTATAACCCGACGACCACCATGAGGTTCCCGGGTGCTCGTTGGGGCCACGAGGAATCTGATCTGGATCCGGAACCGGAACCGGAGCCAGAACCGCCGCGTGCCCCCGGTAGCTGGATTTGGGGTGCCGATACGCGCCAGCCGAAACGACCGACATCTCCGCAACCTATCGGTTTCATCCAAACACGATTCGGGCCGCTTCCGCAATACCATATTCCGAAGCCCACCGTGCGCAACCCTGAAGCATCTCGTCCCTACCACCAATTTTTATATCAGATTTCCGAGGAGCGTGGCTGGATTAAAGACGAGATTATTTATAAGACACCCGGTAGTGTTATCGACCTCGATGCTATAGCCTATCAAAGCGTCAAGGATAACTGGATTGAAGATGGGATTTGGGACCCCAAATGGGATGATCTGCCAGGAATGACGTGGATCCACGAGGAACCCGACGAGGAAGAAGAGGTGGTGGAAGCTCCTACGGCCTCTGATCACGCCGGTGGACGGCCTCCCGATGCCGCCGATGACGACAGCCAACAGTCTCACGGCCCCCGATACCCCAACCTTTTCACGTCGGCGCCAATCCCTGAAGCTACCAATGGTCGCACTGACGACAGCCCGGCTCCAGCTGCTGGAGGAACCGAAGCCTCTAATGCGGAGAGACAAACCGGTGGAAGAAAGAGGGGGGTATTAGGTCGCCAGCCCGCAATCACCGACGTCGCGCAGGACCCAGAAGAGGCTCCTCGGCGGTCACTTCGGATCGCAAGGTCGCCCAAGGCGGAAAACCGAGGCAACCCAAGCTCTTCTGCCGCAAAGGTTCAGGTGCAAGGTAATCCCTCTGCGGGACCTGCGAAGACGCCTAACCCTGCGAGAGGCGGTACGAGAGGAAGGCCTGGCCGAAGTCGAGGTGATGAACTCGGTGAACAAAGTTCCAAAAGCCAGGAGCTTGATATTAGACAGGATTTGTCGCCCTCAGACCGCCGCGTCGCCTCTGCTTCTCGACAACCTAAGCGCAGTCGAAGTTATAATACAATCGAGGATCAACAACCTCTGAAACGGCCGAGGTACAATAGTCGAGATGTCGGTCTCTTTTCCCACAAGGCATGTGATACGGCTAATACAAGGCTAAATAGAGGGCTACATGACTCCCGGACCGTGGTTACAAGGAATGTGGGGGATGTGAGGACACTGGCTGGTAATAAAAAGGCAGTGTTGACGAGCGGGGGGACAGAAGGGCTGAGAATCAGAGCTGTCTCCAATCCACGCCGACGCAGCGCTAGGATTGCGGAAAGAGAAGAGCAACTAAGGGTTGCTGCGGAGTTGCAGAAGTGACGGTCAAGGTCTCCGCCAACAAAGACTGCAAAGAGAGGCCGCCCAACAGGAAACGGTCAGCGTGGCAGGTCAAAACCGAAGTAAAGTAGAAGAGGAATGACCAACGCTGTGCAGGACTTTTCCGGTCTTTAGTTACTATTGAGTGGATGGTGAGTGATGGTTTTGCTAATGAGTGTTTTATGATGTAGGGATAGGTTGATACAATTTGTATCACTTGGCGAAGCGCTTGCCCTATCCCCGCGTGGCTCTATATCGGCTGGAAGGAAGCATTGCTAACCTTTTCTATTTTCTCTTGCTATAAGCTTTGGTGCTTGGAATTCTTTGGCAGGCTTTGATGCGTCATTTATTTCTCCGGGCCGGGTGTCGCGTTCATTTCGTTGCCGTTCTCAACGGCAATGCTGTTTCGAATTCATTCTTCTTCTTTCTCGCATCGGTCGGCCCCTCTCGCCAAGGACCAGGAAGCATGGCAAGTTTGCAAAGTTTTTGCGTGCAGGCACAGACTTGCACTAAAATAGCCCTTGCCGTTAAAGGGGGACGAGCTTAGACTTAGTCAGGGAAACCTCAACCTTAGTCGAAGTAAGGCTAAAAACACAAAGGCGGTAAGTATACTCTATAGCTACTCTATATATACTCTATATAGTAATAGAGGCAGTCTATATCTACTAGGTATATACCCTATATAGGGGTAGAAGCTATATCTACTACTATAACTACTACTATAATTATTATTATAATTACTATATTTATTAGAATAGGGTGGGTTGGTTTTAGTGGTCTTGATCAAGTGATATAAAAAGGGTTCTATTTATATATAATTAAGGCTATCTACAGTTAAGTTACCGTAGCCTCTATAACTTATAAGTAAAGTAGGGCGAATTAGCTCTTCTAAAGTATAACCGGCTATTACCTAAGGCACCTATATAATTAGCTACTTAAGCTAGTGCCTTAAGTAATACTAGTAAAATCTCTCTATAGCTTAATTCTAGCTAATTTACTTAAAAATATAATAAAAAAAGAAAAATAATAAATATACTATTACTAGTAC
>JAEIJG010000198.1:0-33397 GCA_037289395.1 Beauveria scarabaeidicola | reverse complement strand
CCCGGGGCTTCCTCCACGTCGCACGTCGCGTTGTCGTAATTATTAATTCGGCTCGGGAGGCGCCAGCGGTCCGATGCGCTCTCCCATGGTTGTAGCCAAGAAATGCGAGACCATCCATGTGACGGTGCGCAGGTACCGATACATTCAAGGCTCCACGACAATGTTGAGGATTCTTCCACTCCTTCTCTTTCCCCGGCTCAGGGTCATGTTGTAGACTTATTAGCAAGTGGCCCCTTTAGTTGAAACACTAGACAAGACTGAGGACTTGGTTCAAAGGGGAGGGGGGGCTCAAAAAAGTGCCGTGATAATGTAAAGGGCAATTGAGCAAACAAACATGGTCATTGCATGCCGTACATACCAGGATGCCGGGCGAACGAGAGCAAACAAAGGGGTTTGAAATCAAGCAATGGAGTTTTTAATGGGGGTTTATAATGGGGGTTTATTCTATTATAGAGGAGGAGATGCGGCGCAGCAGCCGGAACGCGCGCATATTCCGAGGGGATATTGAGCAGCCAGCCGGGGTATGCGCGAAGATTTCCGGTGGCTGTCTGACAACAGGAGATGATCTGAGCAGATGTGTCAAGCCATTTCCGTTGCCGAATCAATGAACAAGAGCTTGCATATGATATGACAGGGAGTTGCGGATGTCTTGCCCCCTGGCCAAAGTTCACTTCTCGGTGCATGAGAGGATCAGGGCAATGCAGGCATTTAGACAGCGTCGATAAAACAGCTGGACGATTGCGAGAGGACCAGGGTATGAATACATCGCTTTGCCATTGTTGGCGAGTTTGGCTGGCGTTGACACGCGCCTACGAGGCGTCGAGAGAGCAGCTGTGTGGGCCGAGGGTGCGCCAGCCCGTGTTACAGCCTTGGTTCGCCTTTGCCCCTTTTGTCGAGTTATCACCAGGCTGATGGTGCCCCCTCGCTTTCGGGGGAGATGGGGAAGCTTTCTCTTTTTATGCTGTTTTCATGGTACTTTGTGCCGCCACTGAACGGCTCTCACGGAAGGCTTGGACGAGGCCAATGGACGAAAGCAGCAACATGTTTCCTGTATTTGGGGAAGAGAAGAAAAAGGAGATGGCCTGATCTGTAATGACCTCCTCCGTTTGATGCAAAATCGGCGATGGTGTTGTTCCCCGGTTCGGTCAAGAATTGCGAGAGACGTGATCATACGATACAGCCTACAGGAGAGTTGTAAATCTACCTATTCTTTGTTGTGGCGGTGGACGACATTTCCCACCCGCAACTTGAACTAAACGTCTGATATTAGTGGAGTTTTACAGCACATCTTGGCGATTTTGGAGTGGTTTCTGTACAGCTACCTAACCGCTGCAAGTTTCAGGGCCAGTGACATGCTTACCTTATTGCTTAGTAGAGGTACGTAATAATGGACAGCACCCGCATCTGGTTTCTCTCTCGACTTTGTGATTTTATCCTCTGCTTGCTTATTATTCGCTTGCTGTACCACTGTACCGAGTACTAGGGTCCCACCAACCGCTTTTGCGTGCTTTGCTTCTTCTCCCGCGCCAGACTCTAATCTGCTGTGCAGAGTGCTTATATCAAGCGTGCCCCGAAATCTGCGTTCAAGACGTCAGTGTCAATCTTTGCAGTTTGCTTGTATTATTATTACCATTACTATCAGTATGCATGCATTCATCCGCTGGTCTTGATGGCGACAGGCGGCGGGTTCTCCCATACCCCTGCCTCACCTCGGGCCAGATCAGGCTTGACAAGTCGAGATTTGGCGGCACTCAAATCGACACTGCCCTTGAATATATTTGCCAATATCTGCCACAGCCAACCCTTTCCTCGAAGCGCCTTTGGTTGTTGGTGGATGCGCCCTCTGAAGGGCCTCTGAAGGGAGGAGGTGTGGGCAGAGTACAAAGGAAAAACAGTGAAAAAACAGGAAAAATACTAGAGAGTTTAAAAGGAAAAAAAAAAAAAAAAAACAATCGGCATGATGCTAGACAGCAATAGATGATATAAAACAAAGACGCCTTGTCCTCTCCCGCCAGCAGTGTTACATCTCATCACCCACTTACCTACCCGCGCTAGCAAGCAAGTAGCACCAAGTTGTCAGCGCCCAGCGCCCACTTGGGCCTCTCCCACTGCCAGTTCCCTCGATGGCTGCATCAACCGAAACCCGCCATCTGTCGACACCCTTCTTCCTCTTGTTGCCCCTACCCTCCCTCCTCTTACCGCCCAACGCTCCTTCGGCCCAATACCCAAAAGCCGTTGCTTGTCCTGCGGCCTCGGCCTCGATTCTCCTTTCTTGCTCTGACCGGCCCTGTCCTCCTACTGACTGTACCTATGCAAAAAGCCTGACTCGGCCGGCCCGCTCGCTCGCTCGCTCTCTCCTCGGCCACCATCTACCTATCCCTCGCTCGAATCTCCAACACCCTTCTCGCTGCCTTAGCTCAACACCAAACCACGATTCATCATCTCTTCTTCTTGCCACGGCCACTCTTCTCCCCGAGATCCCATCCAAGCGCCCTCTCGCCCTCTCGCCCTCTCGCTCCGCTGCGACTTCTCCCTCGGCCCCCTCCCCGGCACCCAATGACCGGATACAAGAAACCTGTCGGCTTTTCCGAGAGGAGAGGGAGCCTCTTGACAGAAGAGCTGATGCTAAATACTGCCTCCGATACAGACATGGACCACGTCGACGAAAAGATGCCCAAGCAACGGCAGCTTAATGGACCACCCACGCCCAGCATGTCCACCCCTGCTGCGGACTTTGATCAGCAACTCACCGGCTCGCCGCCGCCGCCGCCTACTCCAGCCGCCTCGCCTGGCCCTTCACATTACCAACCCGACTGGAGTGATGCCGCCGACGATGAGGACTTCTTTCTCGCCAAGGTTCGGCAACACTTTAAAAACTGTTCCGGTCCCCAGCGCACAAGAGTTCTTGCCGATCTACTCAACTTGTGCACCAGCCAACAACTGAGCTTTGTGCATCAATTCGTCAGCCCTCTACTAAAAAAAGACCCCTTCACAAGTCTTCCTGATGAGCTGTGCTTGAGAGTATGCACGCACAATGATTCTGCCACCACCATCCCACCAGTCTCTGACGCTGCCGCAATAGATATTGTCCTTTATCGACGACCCCAAGGTATTAGCTCGAGCCTCCCAAGTCTCCAAGCGATGGCGTGATCTGCTCAGCGACGACATGACGTGGAAAAATCTCTGTGTCAAGCACGACTATGGAAGACGACTATCCGAAGTATACGCCGCCTCAGCTATTCCAGCTCGACCTACCGCTCACATGCCCGCGACCGACTCCGAAATATCCAGCAGCTTCCACGCTGCCATGCCACTCATGGCTCATCATGCTGGCTCACGCAGCATGGATGGGAGCCCCAGCCGACCCAAGTTAAGAACCTACAAATCGCACTTCAAGCAGCGATATCTCGTCGAAGCTGCTTGGCGCTCTGGTGGCACAAGCACAGTCAAAAATATAACACAAGAAGGAGGCGTCGTCACTAGCCTTCATCTCACCCCAAAATACATCATTGTTGCTCTTGACAATGCCAAAATTCACGTCTTCGACACAGAAGGCAACTCCCAGCGAACGCTCCAGGGCCATGTCATGGGCGTCTGGGCCATGGTTCCCTGGGGCGACACAATGGTCAGCGGTGGCTGTGATAGAGATGTTCGTGTGTGGAATCTCAAAACTGGGTGAGTTGGAGCCCTGTGCATGCCAGTGTGGTCTCCCAAGCTAACCTTGACAGTGCCTGTCTGCACACTCTACGGGGGCACACCTCTACTGTCCGATGTCTTAAAATGGCCGACGAGCACACGGCAATCTCTGGCTCTCGCGATACTACGCTCAGAATTTGGGATATTAGGACAGGATTGTGCCGCAATGTGCTCCTAGGACACCAGTCGAGCGTCCGTTGTCTCGAAATCAAGGGAGACATTGTTGTGTCTGGTAGCTACGATACATTCGCCCGTGTTTGGAGCATCTCGGAGGGACGCTGCTTGCAGACCCTGCAGGGACACTTTAGCCAGATTTACGCCATTGCCTTTGACGGCAAGCGAGTGGTGACGGGAAGTCTTGACACCAACGTTCGTGTATGGGATCCCAGAACCGGCGAATGTCTTGCCATTCTCCAGGGTCACACTTCCCTCGTCGGCCAACTACAAATGCGCGGAGACACATTGGTGACTGGTGGCTCAGACGGGTCCGTCAGAGTCTGGTCGCTGGAGAGAATGTGCCCCATCCACAGGTTGGCGGCACACGACAATAGCGTCACGAGCTTGCAGTTTGATGACACCCGAGTTGTCAGTGGTGGTAGCGACGGTCGCGTCAAGATTTGGGATCTCAAGACTGGCCACCTCGTGCGCGAATTGATATCTCAAGGTGACGCCGTGTGGCGTGTTGCTTTTGAGGAAGAAAAGTGCGTGGCGTTGGCATTGCGCAATGGCCGCACTGTAATGGAAGTTTGGTCCTTTGCTCCGCCCGAGGAGATGTTGTATGACCGACCGCTGTCTCTGCATCATCGAGTGCTGCAAGATGACCCCGATCGCCCTCTTAGTGCTATGGGCTTTGGATATCATGATATGGAATCAATTACAGGCGGCTCGAGCCGAGCATCACTGAGCCAAGATGTGGATATGGAAGACGCAGCACCACCGACAGCCTCGGCGCTAGACGCAGACATGCCGCAGCAGCCAGAACATTCTCTGGGCGAGACGGGACAGTGAAGTTGCAGCATGGATTCCTCAGTATGTACCGTTGGCACGAGCTCACTGCCGGCACTGGAAGCCAAACCGCTGCAAGTCAGAACCTGTCAAGCTTCTGATTACTTCATCATGCCGGCATTCTTATGAGGCTGGGCCTACTCTCGCTATCAGTGCAGGGACGGAACTTGATTATATCAAACACGGCGCGCGGTTGTATAATTTAGGAACAACAGGAGACACAGACCGTGGTGATGGTTTTTTTGGGACGCTCATGATTTCAGCGTTGTTTTACCATGATATGCATTTTTGGGGAAATATTTGCATTTGGGCCAGGCTTGGGACTGTGCATTCAATAGGCGCCCGAACTCAAATTTTGGACTCTAGTGATATCGACAGTGGATTATACCATTGGCTGCCGGCAGTGTGCAGCGGGCAGAAAGAAAGATATCTTATTACATACCTAAGGAGGTTAGGGATAGAATTACTCGTCCAATTAACTCAGTGATGACAAGAACGTCGACTTGACGTGTTGTGAGAAGATGATGGTCGATGACGAATGTTACCTCACAATGTGGGCCCACAATATATCGCAGCCAGCCAAATTGCGGCCCGTCATCAGACGAAATATGGCGGGCGGGTTCTGCCCACTGGAGGGTCAGGGGAGTTTTTTTCTCAGCCATTCCGCCATGCTGGTGGAGATGATGCTACAAATACCGCTTCACGTGACAATTGCGCTAATCCACTCCGGGCTAGCAAGGACCAACAGCAGCTCTCAACGCTCAACCAAGCGTGAAATTTCGCAGCTCTACAGTATTTACAGCGTGAGCCTCTGCTGCACCTTTTCCCCCTCTCATACCTCAATTCCTTTTCTCTTTCACCACGATTCTTTCTTTGCACATCGTTTCTTCCTCAAGTCGCTCCCTGGCTTGTTTGCTTCGAACGATGTTCTCCAGAGCCGTTTCCGCCCCTCGCGTGGCGCTCCGCAGGGTTGCTGTCGCTGCTGCTCCCGTTCGTCTGGGCGCCGTCGCTGCCGCTCGCTCTGTCACCACCGATGCGGCCTCTGCGTCTCTGAGCACCGATGTTCCCGAGGTACGCAGCTTATTTGTTGCTGTTTCAGCATTGTTTCGATGGATGTCGAATTGGATTGGGCTGTGAGGGTTTTTATGTGCTCTGCTTTGGGGCGGCAAAATTGGAGAGGGAGGATATCTGTCGGCAGCATGGTGTTGGGGACGCAGAACCACGCCAATCGAGCAGGACAGAAGAGCTAACGTGGTTTCTTTTTCTTTCGAATAGTCCGAGGACGAGCACTTCCTTGTCAACCTGTCCGACGAGAGCTTCGAGACGTATGAGCTTGACCCTCCCCCCTACACCATCGAGGTGTCCAAGAAGGAATTGAAGCAGATGTACTACGACATGGTTAGCATCAGGTATGACACGGCACGACACATGCTAGCGCGGCGAATCAATGCACACATGATCGTCTACCATTCCGTCCGCGAGCATCTATGCATGAATTGATGCTAATCGAGAATACCCTCAGGCAAATGGAAATGGCCGCCGACCGTCTGTACAAGGAGAAGAAGATTCGTGGTTTCTGCCACCTGTCCACCGGCCAGGAGGCCGTCGCCACCGGCATCGAGCACGCCCTTACCAAGGAGGACGACATCATCACCGCCTACCGCTGTCACGGCTTCGCCCTCATGCGCGGCGGCAGCGTCCGCTCCATCATCGGCGAGCTCCTGGGCCGCCGTGAGGGCATCGCTTACGGCAAGGGAGGCTCCATGCACATGTTCTCCAAGGGCTTCTACGGCGGCAACGGTATCGTTGGCGCCCAGGTCCCCGTCGGTGCCGGTCTGGCATTCGCCCACAAGTACAAAGAGAACAAGAACGCCTCCGTCATCCTCTACGGTGACGGTGCCTCCAACCAGGGCCAGGTATTTGAGGCATTCAACATGGCCAAGCTCTGGAACCTCCCTGCCCTTTTCGGCTGCGAGAGTATGTCGATTGCGCACCTTGTACAAGTTTGAGCAGTTTGCTAACCTGCTCAGATAACAAATACGGTATGGGTACCTCTGCTGCCCGTTCGTCGGCCTTGACCGACTACTACAAGCGCGGACAGTACATTCCCGGCCTCAAGGTCAACGGCATGGACGTCCTTGCCGTCAAGGCCGCTGTCAAGTACGGCAAGGAGTGGACCACGTCGGGCAAGGGCCCCATGGTCCTCGAATACGTCACCTATCGCTACGGCGGCCACTCCATGTCCGACCCCGGCACGACCTACCGCACCCGTGAGGAAATTCAGCGCATGCGCTCCACCAACGACCCCATTGCCGGCCTCAAGCACAAAATTCTCGACTGGAAGATTACCACCGAGGACGAGCTCAAGAAGATTGACAAGGAGGCCCGCAGCCACGTTGCCACCGAGGTAGCCGCCGCCGAGGAGATGGTCGTCCCCGAGGCCAAACCCCAGATTCTGTTTGAGGACATTTACGTTCCTGGTTCCGAGCCCCAGTACATTCGCGGTCGCACCAACGACGAGAACTACTACTTCAACTAGGGAATTCTCTCCAGTTGTAGCTGATATATTATTCGGAGGGGCAGGGTAACAAGGAAGAAAGCTGGGGCGTTGTAAAAACCCTATGTCTCTTTTTTTTTTCTGGAGATGGCCCTTGTTCTTTCTTCTCTCTGTTGTTGCCAGTTGCCATTGTTTTACATGGCGTTACTCTAATGAATTACTCAAGTTAGATGCCTTTTTGTACAATAACTCGTTCTGATTAGAGTGTACGGGAGGTTCACATTTCGAAATGAATAATGTTGTTTCGGCATTCGTCTTGATGTAATGTGAATTTGCGCTTAAACTCCGAGGCTACTTTACATGGATGCCACCCTCTAGCGCGGGCAAAATTTGCTCCGCATGGCCGATTTTGTTGATACCGTTCATATTCTCAGTTATAGCGACTTTGAGACGAGTACAGCTCGTAATTCGCCCTGTCGAGAGGTGCGTTCGTGACATGACTGCCGGATACGCCTGCGGCGTATTGGCTCATGGTTTTTGCAGATGTTGGAGAGCGCTGCTTGGGTTATCTTGCGTGGTGGGCCAAATACGGCCAGAGCAGCTAGGAGAACTGAACATCTCTTTTGCGCATTTGATTGCATTCTTTTATTTCTTTCACAGGACACTCTCAGGGGTAATGTCTGGATCGTCGCCAAGACGTATTAGAGCGCTTTCAATTAAGATGCACGCCACCTAGCCTACTTGTCGTCAGCCAAACGCAGATTCTCGCAGCGCAAAGTCGAAAACCCTGTTTATAATGCCAATCCATTATTTTGTAGGCAAGAATTGTACACATGGCTGCCTAGAAATAATAACTGCGAGTCACGTGTTGTTCGCGTACATGTAGGTCGCGAATCCTGCACCGCCAGCTAGCGCGTCACAACGCCCACTTAACGCGCTTCTGCCTACTAACGGAGTAGACTAACCTCCAAATGCACCGACACAGCCAGCGCGTCGCATCAACGGTACTCTGCGACAAAAGTCACAGCTACTACTATTTAATCGCTGATCATCCTCAACACCCAAGTCCTATATCTGGTATTCTTAGGGGCCGCTCAGATTACAGACCGCTACAAGCAACCTCCCACGGCCTCCAGTGGTAAACTCTTGTCATCACTAAGCCTGTCGCATTGTCGCTCCTTCACGCTGGCTTCAAGCAGAGCTTTGGGACGATTGGTGCTGCGCCAGAATAACCTCGCCGCCTGGGTGCTCCAACGCGCACACGCCCCAACCATCGGCACGATGGCGCCTAAGCAGGCCACTTTGGGGTATGTTCAGCCTTCCCAGACATCAATTGGGTGCGTTTCTCCCTCTAGAGTCCATGCCTGCCTCGCGGTGGGCGAAGCTAACTCACAATCGCTATGTACAGTAAGTTTTTCGGCTCCAAGTCGGACGGACCAGCTCGCCAATCCAAGCTTGCTTTCTCAACAAAGCCCAAGACTGAGGCGGCAGCTACCGATGATAGCTCAAGTACGAAAGAGAATACAGACCCGGCCTCAGGTGCGTTACTTCTGCCGACCGCCATTCACGAGCAGCAAAGCTAACGTGCCCCGAGATTCGAAAAAGCGCATCCGATTAGGCACAAATGACGACTCCAAAGCGTCGGTCAAAAAGGAAGATGACCAAGACAGCGCTCCAGTCGCAAAGCGGCCACGACGCAGGCGAGTCAAGATTGAGGACGATGACGAGGAAATTGTCCCCACCACAGAACCAATCAAGAAGGAAGAACAGATGGACTCATCAACCAAGGTCGAGTCCTCTGCTGAGTCCAGCCCCGAACCATCTGTAAAGAAGGCAAACGGCATCGACCAGGTGTTCAAGGAAGAGGCCGCCGCTGAATCTGGCTCAGACATGGAGATGGAAGAGAAGCCCGAAGTTGCTGCCAAGGCGCGTCAGCTAGCTCAAACGAAACTCAACTCAAAGACCAAGGACCCATATCCTGACTGGAAGCCGGGAGCTCCCGTCCCATACGCCGCTTTGTGCACGACGTTTTCCCTCATTGAAATGACTACCAAGCGATTGATTATCATGGAGCATTGTGCATTGTTCCTGCGCCAAGTCATGCGCCTGACACCCGATGACCTACTTCCCACAGTGTTACTCATGATCAACAAGCTCGCTCCCGACTATGCTGGTATCGAACTCGGTATCGGCGAGTCACTGATTATGAAGGCTATTGGCGAGTCGACTGGGCGAAGCCTGCAAGTCATCAAGGCCGACCAAAAGGATATTGGTGATCTCGGCCTTGTCGCGCTGAAGAGCAGATCCACACAACCAACCATGTTCAAGCCGAAGCCACTGACGGTTCGCGGTGTCCATCAGGGCCTGATGGGCATTGCCACGGTCAGTGGAAATGGAGCGCAAGGCCGCAAGGTTGACGGCATCAAGAAGCTTCTCTCTGCCTCTGATGCCCACAATACTGGCAAGGTGGACATTACAAAAGACAAAGGCGGCCCCAGCGAAGCCAAGTACATTATTCGATTTCTCGAGGGTAAGCTTCGACTGGGCCTGGCGGAAAAGACTGTTTTAGTCTCTCTGGCACAGGCCGTCGTCTGCCATGAGGCCGACCAGCGTGGGAAGCTGCCTAGCACATCAGACATGGAAAAGGGTGAGAGTATCCTCAAGACGGTCTATAGGTGAGTTTTATGGTGGTGTGACCTTTTGCCTACGAAACCTAACAGCATACCAGCGAACTTCCCAGTTACGACGTCATCATTCCTGCCATGCTCTCTCACGGTATTCTCAATCTGCGTGACCATTGCAAACTACAGCCAGGTGTACCATTGAAGCCCATGTTGGCCAAGCCTACTAAAGCCATCACTGAAGTATTGGATCGCTTTGAGGGTCAGACCTTTACATGTGAATACAAGTACGATGGCGAGCGTGCCCAAATCCACTACGTCGCCGAGGATGCCCCTCAGGAGCTCAGCCAGGCTGCACCGGGCGCCAACAAAGCAGCCGCCAAGGGAGTGGCCAGCATCTTCTCTCGCAACTCGGAAGACTTGTCTAAAAAGTATCCCGATATTCTCGCCAAGTTGCACGGCTGGGTCAAGGAAGACACCAAGAGCTTCGTGCTCGATTGCGAGACTGTCGCGTGGGACATGGTGGAAAAGACGGTGCTGCCTTTTCAGCAGCTCATGACGAGAAAGAAGAAGGACGTCAAAGTGGAGGACGTCAAGGTCAAGGTCTGTGTTTTTGCTTTTGATCTGCTCTACCTGAATGGGCAGCCTGTAGTAGAAAAGCCACTGCGAGAGCGAAGAGAGCTCCTCCGACAGGCATTTTCACCCGTGGAAGGCGAATTTGCTCTCGCCACTTGCATGGACGGCCAGGAGCTTGACGATATTCAAGTCTTCCTGGACGAAAGTGTAAAGGCTTCCTGTGAAGGTCTCATGGTGAAGATGTTGGACGGCACGGAGAGCGGATATGAGCCCAGTAAGAGAAGTCGAAACTGGCTCAAGGTATGCTGACTAACCACTTTGAGATCTGCCTTGACCCCATGCTGACCATGTTGCAGATCAAGAAGGATTACCTCTCCGGCGTCGGCGACTCCCTAGACCTTGTCGTCCTGGGCGCATACTACGGCCGCGGCAAGCGCACGTCCGTCTACGGCGCCTTTCTGCTCGCCTGCTACAACCCCAACTCGGACACGTACGAGACGGTGTGCAACATTGGCACGGGCTTCTCGGAGCAGGTCCTCGAGGAGCTGCACGCGTCCCTGTCCGCCCTCGTCATTGACCGGCCCAAGCCCTTTTACGCGCACTCGGCCGGCAACCAGCACCAGCCCGACGTCTGGTTCCAGCCCCAGCACGTCTGGGAGGTCAAGACGGCCGACCTCACCCTCAGCCCGCGCTACAAGGCCGGCTGCAAGGAGGGCGTCGACCCCGCCGGCGGCAAGGGCATCAGCCTGCGCTTCCCGCGGTTCATCAAGATTCGCGACGACAAGAAGCCCGACGAGGCTACGTCGAGCAGGCAGGTGGCGGAAATGTACCGCAAGCAGGAGAGCGTGACCAAGAACAAGGGGCCGGCTGTAGATGATGACTTTGAGTATTGAGCGAGGAATGGAGATTTGTCCTGTTGTTGTGGCATCGTGTTGTAGTATGGCGTATGGGTTGGCATGAATTTTTCTGTCATTATTTGGTAACGGTTGTTAAACGTCTTTTCTACACCAGTGTTGAAGAGTATCAAATGTTCATCAGCGCAAACAGTAAAGTCAAGATCATGTCGTAGCATAGGAACTACAAATCAACATAATATATACATACATCTTCCACCGGCCACGTTTCGATATTCCCCTCCCCATCTTCATTCGAGTGCACGGCTCTAGAGCATTGGGCTACGAGAACCAGCAGCACCATCGTCGTCCCCCTCATCGTCGGACACCAGCAACGCCTCATCTGGTCCCGACCGCGCTGCGCCTCTCCCAGCAGGACCGGTCTGGCAAGCGGACGCGGCGCCCACCGCCGCCGTTGTCGTCGTGCGACGCGTCTCGTCGGCGCCGTTGAGCACGTACCAGACGTCCTTTTTCGTGAGCAACCCCTGGAGGACGCCGCGGTCGCTAAAGAGCACGTAGCGCAGGCCGAGCTTCTGAAAGTAGGAGACGACGAGCTGCAGGTTGGTGCGCGAGGGCAGGGTGAGGGGCGTCTGGTCCATCCAGGGACGGAGGTCGAGGGTGGTGCGGGGGTCGGCGAGCGGCTGGTGGGCGAAGAAGGCCTCGGTGAGCGGGGGCAGGGCGCGGGGCGGGGCCGAGGCGGTGTGGATGTTGTAGCTGAGCTCGGCGCGGGATATGTAGCCGAGGAGGATGGCGTCGCGGGGGTCGGAGATGACGGGGAAGCCGCGGCAGGGGTGGGCGGCGAGGACGTCGTTGAGGGAGGCGATGGTGTGGCCGGTGGCGGTGAGGACAACGAGGTCTTCGATGCGCGTCATGATCTGGGCGGCGGGCACGTCGGGCACGACCACCTCCTCGCTGTTGTCGAGAAAGGGGTACTCGTTGAAGTGGATCCAGGACTCGTAGATGCCGCGGCGGGAAAAGGCGTCGCCGACCCATTTGGAGATCATGACGGCGACCATGATGGGGAGGACGTAGGTGAGCGCGCCGGTGAGCTCAAACATGATGACGACGATGGAGACGGTCATGCGGGTGACGCCGGCGAGGGCGGCGGCGGCGCCAATGATGGCGTAGGTGCCCGGCGTGACGCAGGGCACGTCGGGCGCGCACGTCTGGAAGAGGAGCGCTCCGCGGCGGCTGTCTACCCAGAGCTCCATGACGATGCCGACGGCGCGGCCGACGAGCGCGCCAATGGCCATCGAGGGCAGGATGATGCCGGCGGGGATCTGCAGCCCGAAGCTGACGGCGGCGAGGAAGAAGCCGAGCAGCGCGGCAAAGAGGAGCAGCACAATGGTGCTGGCGGACGCGGCGCCCGTCTTGCAGAGGCCGACGGGGTCGTCGAGCACCTGCGAGCACTCCTGGAACAGGTTGGACACGAGCTCGGTCGACTGGACCTTCATGTAGTGGTTGGGGAAGTTGATGAGCGCAGTGAGCAGGGCCACGGCCAGCACTTGGACAATGGGCCCGGGCAGCCAGCTGTTGGCCTTTTTCCAGCGCGCGACCATCATGTTGGTCTTGATAAACAGCCCGCCATAGACGCCCTACGAATCGTCAGTACGGGGAATCTTTGGGATGTGGAAACACGGGGGAGGGCGAGCGGCGGGCAACGTACGCCTATGATGCCAAGAACGGCATAGGGAAAGATTTCGAACCCGTGCCAGTCGCGACTGTACTTGGTCTGGTACAGGACCAGCTTTCCGGACCGTAGGGGGTCAAAGGCTTGCAGCGACACGGCCGCCGTCATGGCGCAGACGAAGCTCTGCCACATGGTCTTGTCGGGAAAGTAATAGGACAGCTGCTCCAAGCTGAACAAGACGCCGCCAATCGGAGAGCCGAATGCGACGGATATACCGGCCGCGGCCGCCGCGGACAGCACTTCCCTCTTTCGCGCCTCGTTTCCGTTGATGTTGTGGAATAGCTTCGTAAAGAGGTTGGCGCAGCAGCAGGCCACATGGACCAGCGGGCCCTCCTTGCCGAGCCACATGCCGGAAGCCACTGCGAGGATGAGGCCCAGCGACTTTGCGACGAGCGTCCAGGCGCCGAGCAGTCGGCGGATGACGAAGCCGCCGAGAATCGTCTTGATTTCCGGGATACCGCTGTGCTTGGCATGCAGCGAGTATTCTTGCACTAGCACCGCAGCGGAAATTGCAAACAGAATCTATAGTTGGCAGTTAAAAAAAGGAGCTTCCGAAGAAGACAAAAGTGTCGCTCGCTCGTGACACACGTACCGATAGGAACAAGTAGAATATATACTCTACGATCCACCGCCCAGCCAGGGCGTGCACGCCCAGCGCCTCGCTCCAGGAGCGCCAGCCCGTGCACTTGGAGCCCTGGTCGTAGCCGTAGCAGCAGAAGCTCTTGTTGAGGTAAAAGTGGCCGCCTTCGGGCCCGCTCGCGCAGTAGCCGAGCTTAAGGTCGCCGAGCCAGTCGGCCGTGATGTTGATGAGGGCGGCCACGGCGCCGACGGCCAGCCCCGTCAGGATCATGACGACCCAGACCTGGCTCGCGTCGAGCAGCTTGCGCACCGAGCCGGCGAGCCCGCCCGTATCGGCCGTCAGCACGCGCAGCCGCTGCCGCTCCTTGGTGTACTCGAAGATCCAGTCAATCGCCGTCAGGTCGTCGTAGGCGACGCGCCGCCCGGGGCCCTCGACGTGCCAGTCCAGTGCGGCGGCCCCGTCCTTGTTGAAGACCCCGCTGCTAGAGGCACCCGGCCTCCGGGGCGACGATGCCGTGGTTGTTGTTATTGTCGGAAGGGCCACGGGCGTACGCGGCGGCGTCCTGCTGCTGCTGCTGCTACTCCCACCGCCGCCGTCGCCGCCGCCGCCGCCGCGGGTCAGCGCCGAGAGCAGTCGAGCGGGGCTGGCGAAGAGCGAGGGCTTCGGCTTGCGCTTAAAGGAAATGGGTGTCGTGAAATCGTCGTGATGAATTGGGTCGTCGTCGAGCACGTGGCCGTCATCGGCGGCGTCGTCGTCATCATGGTCCCCCAGAAAGTCGAGCTCGTCTGGGTCGTCGGACGGGGGCAAGCGTTGCGGGAATGCGGACGAGTGCGATGAGGAAGAGGCAGGGGCAAATGGATCGTGCCGATCTGCCGCAGACATTATGCGTGCAAAAGAAAGGTTGACCTTTTTTTATGGCATCTTCCAGCTCTGCGGCAGTGTTTAGTTATGTTGCGGGACCAAAGTTCAAGACGTCTGCATGGCGATGGTGATTGCCTGTAGGGTCCACCCCTGTAAATTAGGTACAGCAGTATTAGTACCTAGGTAATTATTGCAGCACCACGACAATCTTCTTTGCCGTTTGCCATGTACTTGTAATTGCCAACCGAATTTATTGCTTGTCCACTGTCGGAATAATCATATACTAACCTCCTTTCTTGCGTTTTTTCGCTTCCTTTGTGCTCATATCGTACGCAGCGCGGTGCAGCTCTGGGGCCAAGTAGTAAAAGTGGCAATTGCTTGGTAAATTTGATTGCAATTCCTATTCTTCAAGTCATACCTTTACTTCTCTTGGAATATTTCTAGTTTCTCATCATTCCTTGATATATATATATATATATATATTATATATATATATATATTCACCATTCGCGTGATACTACAAGGCAGGTTTCTTTTTGCTGCAAGATACGCACAACCAGCTGGCGGGTCCACAACGAATACCGATCGACTACCTATCAACAGCGGATCATTGAATCATTTTCATACTTCGCCTACCCTACCAAGTTCTGAAATATCAAAGTCGGCCCGGCTCCTTGATTTGGCCGCATACTTTTGGTGGCCATCTCGTGCGGACGATACTCAACGGCGTTCACTTGCGATATGCTTAGGCTGACTGCGACGTTTGAGCTCAACATTTCGCCATGGCCTCTGCACAACCTTCAGGCGAATCAGCCACCAAGTTGGAGGAAAGCACCAACATAACAAAGCTAAAAGCACTGCTCAAGTCAAAAGATGACACACAGCGTTTCGTTGGTCTGGCCCTATTAAAGTCACTCCTCGACAATACCCCGGACATTCGAAATGACGAGGCCGCAGTTCGCGACTTGTGGTCTCACATTTCGCCCAAATTCCTAGATCGCCTGCTACGCACCGGCTCAAACCCGTCCAACAGCAACGCCAAGGACATGCTCGACATTGGCGTATCCATACTCTATACGTTTTCCATTCTTCTTCCAGCGGCAGATACGGCTGCGGCTTCCTTTACAGCGCGCATACCAAGCCTCGTGGAAGCAGCGCTATACAGCACGGGAGAGACGACGGTGCTCTTGCTTCAGCTTCTGTATACGCTCGTCAATTCAAAAGATGGCGCCGAGACCTTTATGCAAGTCAAAGATACGACACCCCTCACGGAGATTGCCACAGGCCATGCCATGGTGCTAGACATTTTTGGTCGTGCGTGGGTGCACCATATGGCGGGCGGCGCAGCTGGCGCAGTCTCTTGTCAAAAAATAGACGCCGTCATACAGTCATTGAGTGTCCTTTTCAAAGGAACAGATGCGGTAACGTACCTGGCATTCCTGGGGAATTTTTTGAACCAGGCTACTCCAGCGGTAAGTTTGACCTGCTTACTCGTATAGGCGTCTCGTCTAATAAGAAACAGGTTATCCCCAAGAACCCGAAATGGGCATCAACAACAGCTTCATATATACAGCGTCTTGTTACCAGCAGGCCTACTCCCGAAGCGCGCGCTGCGTATACAAGTGCAGCGGCCGCACTTCTACAAGCATATCCTGAACAAGCGTCCGAGCTTCTATTCAAAGACACCACCAACACCGAAAAGCCATTCGGATACCTCTTCATCAATCTTGTTCTCACTGACATCCGATCATCCATCCCCACTCTCCTCGCCTCTCTCAACTCCCCCGGATACAAGCAGACCTCGAAGCGCCTGATAGCTGACTTTGACATTCTCTGCATCTTCATCGGCTACCTCGTGCGGTCCCTCGAGGACGAGTCCCTCGAGACCCTCATCATGCCCCCCGACAGCCTGCTCCGCATCCGCAAGAGCATATCGGAAACCATGTCCGTGACCGTCGAGTATATCCGCGACCGCTGGGACGCGGCACGCTCCGGCGCCATGGGCTTTGATCACAGCGCGCGAGCCAGCAAGGCCGAGACGGCCACGGGCTCGCACCACACGCTCACGTGGGACTCGATGGACGACGCTGCCGACGAGGACCTCTTTATGCTATCCGCGCTGCGTGCGCTGACGCTCTGGCTGCGCGAGGACGAGAATGAGCAGCTGAGGAAGGAGGGCACCGGCATCATGGACGTTCTCACGGAGCTCTACATCAGCAGCCCAACGGAAAAGGACTTTCGACCCGCCATCCTCGTGGGTCTGGAAGGTCTCGTCACCATTCGCCAGGGCCGCGACACATTTTCGCACAATAGTGGCTGGAGGATCCTCGCCGAGAGCTTGGTCAGCACGATCCATGGGCATTTAGAACTCAAGGATGATGGAGAGGCGAGGATATGCGTCGACATTGTACGCATTCTGCTCGCCGTCGCCGAGGCCCAAGAGACTACGGAAGAAGCATGGCTCGATCTCATCACCGGCGTAGCAGCATGGGACGTCCCCGATGGCAGCACCGCGTGCCTCGCGCGGGACGCACACGTGGCCGTTTTGCAGCTCTGCTGCACCGTGCTCGTCCAGGCCAACCAGGGCATGCGCAGCCGATACAGGCACTCCATCGCTGCCGTGGCGGGCATCGCGGCACAGCTTCACCGGCAGATTGGCCACTTGAGCGAGTACAGCGAGCAGATGGAGGACGTCATGGCAACATTGGATAGATTACGATAGATTGAGCTCAGAGCAACCAAAAACATTAAACCGTTGTATACATGTCTGACGTGAGCCCCATCATGACGAGGCAGAAACCGTCTGCGCCGTGCTGCTCCCAATGTCTTGCTTCTGACCCCCGCCGCTCGCCTTTGCGCGCCTCTTGCGCGCCCTGCGCACCTCAATCTCCACGTGCGCCATCTCCGCCTGCACGCTCGCTAGTCGCGGTATCACATCCTGCACCGCCCTCCTCGCATGACTCTGCGCGTCGCGCAGCGCCTGCGGCACCAGCACGCCAAACCACCGAATCGGGTCGTTCCTCACAACAGCCGCCGCCGCCGCCGCCGCCGCCGCGTCTTTCCCAGCCTCCCCACCCCCCTCCTCTTCTCCTCCTCCTCCCGACCCAACCGCATCCTCCGTCACCGTAAACGTAGGCAGCCCCGACTCCTCCTCTACGGCAATGACTACCCGCCGCGACGCCTGCATGCGCGCGTCGTACTGGTCCGGTCCGTAGCGCGCCCCGCGGGGGGCGGAAAAGTTGGCTCGTGCGAGGGATTGGAGCGTGGCTTGCTGGGTGGCGGCGAGAGAGGCGCGCAGCGCGGCGTGCTGGTCGACGAGGCCGAGGTAACGCTCGAGGAGCTCGTCGACGGTGCGGTCCGCCGCCTCAGACGCCATGGGGGGGGTGCGTAGAGGTTAGGTGGGCGGCTATTTTCTTCTTCTTCTTCTTGTTTTTTTTCCACTGCCGGCGGATAGTTGTACAAGGACAGAGAAAGACTGTGTCAGTTTTCAGAGGCGCTTTGTTTGGCTGACACTCGACAGAGGGATGCAGAGGGCTGGTGTGTCGATGAAACGTGGGAAGCTGGAAATCGTGGGGTGACGTTGAAGTTGGTGGAGCCGCAGGCAGCGACAGAATCGACAAACGCCAGAAGAGTAGCTACGAGACCAAAGCCTGTCCCAAGCCTGTCCCGATTCTTTTCCTGCAAGCCAATACGCGGACAATTTATTCTTGAACTCAAAGCTAACAAATTTATACATGGTATCTCGATTGCTAAATGCTGAATCGCCACTGCAGCACGCAGTTTACTGCGCCGCTGTCTCTCCTCGGGGCTTGTCCGTGACGTCGCTCAGCTGTCCACCTTCCGCGTTCGTCGTGCTCGAATCACCTACTGCTTTTGAGCTCTTTTGCTTCGTACCATGTCTGAAGCTGTACAGCGGCGCACCGCCCACCCAGTTGAGCATGACCAGCGCCGCGAAGCCGTTGAGAAGCGCCAGGCTCCATCCCACAGTCCCGAACCCAGCGCTCTTGCGCACCATGCCCGACAGCAGCGGGCCGACAATGGCGCCCGCCGCAAACGAGATATTGTAGAGCGCATAGGCCTGCGCGTACGGCACGGCGCCCGCCACTTCCTCGGCGTCGTCGCGCCCTTCCTCGGCGGCCCACGAGATTTCCGCCATGAGGGGTGCCACCTGAAGCGCCTCGCCGAGGCCGATGGCGACCAGCAGCCCGCAGAGCATGACTTTGTGGTTGATTGTGTTTTCCGTCACGAAGCGAAAGCACACGAAAAAGGGGACGGAGAAGAGGAACCCGCCGGCGGTGAACCAGCGAGGGCCGTACTTGTCACTGAGGCCGCCGAACAGAGGGCCGAGAAAGGTGGGGAGCACGATGGGAAGGAAGATGAGACCGCCGCCGATGGCGTTCCAGTGAAAAACGTCATGGACCTGAAGTGGCATGATGGCGTCAAAGGACGTCTGTGTAGCGGATTGAATGACGACGCCAAAGAGGGCACAGAGCATACGTCGTTTCTTCAAAAGTCCCAATATTCCATTTTGTCCTCCAATCGAGAATGCGCCTTGCGATCGTCTTCTTCCATTCCCGACGGCACCCTCCTCAACGCCTCTAGGCTCTCTGCTGGTTCGTCTGGTGGGAGATGTTGGATCTGTGGCTGACGCATCTTGCTCTGCGCTTGATTCGCTTGCTGTCACCTCAGCGGCAGTCTCCGGGGTGGCCATGGATTCTGACTCTTCGGAAACCCACTTCCTAGCATCCTTGACCTCAATAATCATCAAACGCAAGACAATGTCGATGCCAATCAGGCCGAAGCAAATACCAAAGACGGCGTAGTTGCCGGCTCTATCGTAGACGATGCCTCCTACCAGCGGACCGAGCAAGATGCCAAGTGTCAGGGCCGTGCTCGTCCAGCCGGCAGCACGACCAACGTGGTTTTTATCGACGCTGTCAATGAGAAGCGCAAGGCCGACACTCCACGTCATGGCCGCCGACAGACCTTGTAGGATACGGGCTATTAGTAGCATGGCAATGTTGCTGCTGAAGCAGAGGAGTAGCGTGGCGGCGAGAAGCCACAGAAGACCAACGAGCATTGGGACACGACGGTTTTGGTATTTATCGGCCATCCATCCCCAGAATGCTGGGATGATATTAGCGGCTACGGAGTGGGGAGGCATGAAGAGGAGTGTAGCGTACGAGATGAAATGAACAAGGACACGGCAAATACGGCGAGAGAAACCGATACCCAATATTGAACTAGATACGATGGTTAGAAAGTACGATGCGTGCATTCGTTTTCAAGCATACCTTTGTTAGAAGCGACGCCAATGCGAGACTCGAGCGTGAATGGAATCACAGGGACAACGACGGCATAGAGGAAGACATCCTAATTACGTTGGAATCGGGAGGAATCGGGTTTCTTTAGATGATTGCTTACGGTGAATACAGCAAAGCTGACGGTGACTGTGATGATTGTCGAGGAGGACCGAAAGGCCAGCCACGCAGGCTGCTTGTCGCTACCTGACAATGGCCAATGAAGCATATCGAAGAGCGCGGTGCCAGACCAACTAAAACTGGCTGGAGCGGGCCAAAACAAACAGCGGGATGGGCCGAGAGCCTCCTCAAGTCATTTCGGGCCTGGCTGAATTTTGCGGCCTCTGCAACGATGCTCGGAGCAGCAGATGTTGCAGATGTTGCAGTTGTTGTTTGAAAAGGGCAAGTCTTAGCATTCGGTGGGAACCGCAGGGCTGAAGCTTTTCTGGGGCGTTGGCCTTTTTATTTATTAGTACTTTATCACTGACGACTGTTTCTTGCCCATCTTTGTCCCAAGGGGTGTAGCGTGTAGCGCTGACCAGGTTGGGTAGGACCCGCGGAGACCGAGTACCAGTAAGCGGCGGATGCGCACAGCTGCGAAGCTAATGCGGTACATAATTGCATCGGGTGTTTCCTCGCGAGTTGAGGTGAGACAAAATGCGAGATGCAAATTTTCGCCTTGCCAAGATGACTATTTCGCTGGTAGATGATGCTGGAGGAAGCACTGACAGACTCTGGTTGTGCTTCGATGTGGGTGTCAACTCCGCCCGCCGTTGATCGAGATAATGCTTGGCTGTACGGATTAGAACTTGAGAGTAAAACTGCCATTCCTTTGGTCAAACTCGCATCTACTGAACTCTTGATATATCCGTACAGAGTACCCGCACCCCATACTGATATCATGTTGCAAAAGCGACAGGTTTAAGAATTTTGACCGCTACTCATTGTCTCAAGCCACCTCTGCGCACAGGACTGTAAGTTAAGTACTTGTATTAATACCAGCACTGCTGGACACTTCGGACAAGACGACCCGTCATGACGGCAACCCTCGAAACGCAAAGATAATATTTCCGATGTGTCACGTTCCTCTACAGTGGCGCGTCCTTTTTCTGCGTGCTTCCCGAGTTGTCTTGATAAACGGTCGACATGGTGCCACCTAATACGGTTAGGCGAGGATCCCATTAAGCTTCTGGAATTAATAATTAGGCCGGCATCACTGAGACAAGGCTTGCATTGTCGGGTAACAGTGTAACACGTAGTACTGATAGGGGTCCCATGTTCGATTGTTTATATGCTCTGACAGGCCCGGAGGTCCCGAATGAGCCAAGACGACGCGGCGACAGAGCCATGTACAGATAGGCAGGTTGTTTGGCTGTTCTTACCGTCGCGAAGAATGTCAGGGTGTCATCCGACTCATCCCCGGTAGAGTGGATGCGGCGATCTGCAGCTGGGCGTTTCGGGACGAGTGCTTCTTTCCGACGAGCTTCTATTGTGTGACTTGCAGAAAAAGATGAGACAGCCGGAGTTGCAGCAGCTATCAAGGGGTCTCTTCCCCTTGAAGGGGCTCGGCGGAAAGGCGAAGCGGCAGGATGGTAGCGACTGCCGCTGGAATATGCAGTTGGGCATCGTCGCAGCGTCGACCTGCACCTATACCATTCCTAGATGGAGGGTAGCACAACGTCCAAGGCAGAATTATCTGGCTACCTAGTTATCAGTGCTTTGTCACGCGCCATTGGGTGACGCGAGGGATGGTTTTTTACCCGGCCGGTCGTGCAAGTCCCTTGTTAACATGTTTCGAGTAACGGAGATGATGCACTGCAGCAGGTAGGCAGCTTTGCTCTGTGTTTCTTTTATTAGCAGCAAACACGTGCATGCAGGTTCCGTATGCAGTGACTTGAATCGACCGAGGGAGGAGCTGTTCGGAAACAACAGAATGCTCATATAATATGTTGCTGTGCCCCCTGCGCATATGGCGAGCCGTATTGATTGCGTGCCGACAAGGAGGGTCCTTTTTTCGAATGACGATCAAGGATGAGCAGCGTTGGAGATAGATGTCAATAATAATAAAGGATAATAATAGAAAGCAGCGGGTGCTGGCTGAGTTGAGCGTTATGCTCTCGAGTCGTCGTCCAGTCGGTCCAAGCCGAAAAGAGAAGCTGAGCCAGTTCCCTTTATTACACCCCCCCAGTTTTCTTTCTGCCAAGTGATGACTGGGACACGATGGCCGACCGCCTACCGAGTCGAGATTGCAGTGCGCTGTTCACTCTTGAATTATTATTTATTAGCCAGCAGAGCCCAGTAGAGTGGAGAAGGGTCAGGTCGAGAGCGCCGTCGACCGGGCCTTTCAAGGCTTTCAACCAGTGATGTTGAAGTGACTGAGAGTGAGTGCAGAGTGATGACTGAACTGACTGAATGATGAGTGGACGGACTGCGCGGCAATGCGGGCAGGCAACAGGGGAGAAGTTTCCAGTGGCTGAAGCTGCCCAGTGGAACATGAGCAGCCAAGATGCATGCTCTGGCGCAGTACTAATGGAGTACCTAAGGTACTGCGACGTACCTAAATTTATAGTGAGCGGCGGGTGCCTGTGTCTGCAGGGCCGCGATCCAGTACCTAAATAAATACCTAACGCGAACAGAACAGTACCTAAATAAATAAATACCCAACACAAACAGAACAAGGCCGCCATGTTTTTCTAACCAAGACAAATAGTGCCCTTGTTCCAATGTAGTATCGGGAAATCTTTCGACGCCACGCATCGTAGTTTTGCCGTTGTTGCTGCACTCCTGTTGCTTGGTTTCCTTGTGAATATGCCGTTCGAACAAGTTAGATAGAGGCCATCTAAAAAACAGTAAATGGCCAATGGCTACTCCGTATCCGTACCTTGGTAAGTCAATTAGCGGCGGGACAATCCTATGCATCCCGAGGGTTGGTGAATAATCTTGGTGCTCATAGGTACCGGTACATTGCTGCCCGGCGCAAACGCGACAAGGCAGCCGCCGATCAAAGGTAGCCGGTACTTACTACCAAGCCCCCAAGCCTAGGTACCTAGCTACGTAAACTCGTCACTGGCCACAGGCGTCCCGTCTGCTATCACGACCGACCCTCTCCCACCCACCTTTGCTTTGGGCCTTTACTCTGGGCCTCTCTGGGCCTTTGCTCTGGGTCTTTTGGCGTCGACAGACTCTCCAACACCCACCCCAGCCAACCTAATCACCAAATCTCTTTCCGAAAAGCACACTGTCTCGTCTTTTGGTCGTCTTTGCTACTCCCCTCTCCTTTCTTCTCTCCTTATTCACAGCGGTCGTCTTTTCTTCATTTCCACCCTCCCGCCAAACACGCGTCGCTGGCTCTAAAGATTCTCCACATATCCTGTCTGTCGCTGTTGCTCTTGGTGCTATCGCTGTCGCTGTCGCTGTCGCTGCCGCTCCAACTCCTCACCTCTCCCTCCCCCCCGAAGCTTCGCGATACACACAGTCCTCCTCCCAAGGAGCCCCAGATCTGAACCATGGCCGTCGTCGCAACCATCAAGTATGCACCATCTCGACCAACATCTGCCTGCTCGTCTTCTATCCTCGTCTTCGTCCGCCTCCGTCATGGTGCTGCATCCCTCGTCGCACCATGATGCCGCGGCCATTCTGCAACGCGACCCTGCCCCTCATGTGCGCGCTGAGGACATCACCAACGGTTCCCGCGACTGCGAGACGACGGCTGGCATCTCGAAAACCTCTCGCTATATCTCTAACTATATTTTGCTAATCTTTGCAATTGCTGTTAGATGCGTTGTCGTCGGAGACGGTGCGGTAGGCAAGACCTGTCTGCTCATTAGCTATACCACGAACAAGTTCCCTTCGGAATACGTCCCTACAGTTTTCGATAACTATGCCGTCACTGTCATGTACGTTTTCTTCTTGTCAACATATTATACTCGCTCTACGCTTCTCGCCATGATGCCGTGAGGGGACTTTTTTTTTTTTTTTCTCGATAGCTCCCAGCGAGCTTGGATCCCGGCATTTCGACACCCATGCTCACTCACCCTTGGCGGTGTACAAGCGGCAGGGTTCCGAGAACATGGCCGGAGTCTTTCGCAGCCACGCTTTGATGACACCAAACGTCAATTTGAGATAATGACGCTAATGGCTTTTTCTACTCTACTACAGGATTGGCGATGAGCCCTACACGCTCGGGCTGTTTGATACTGCTGGACAAGAAGATTACGATAGACTGCGACCGCTGTCATATCCCCAGACTGATGTCTTCCTCGTCTGCTTTAGCGTTACGTCACCCGCCTCGTTCGAAAACGTCCGCGAGAAGTGGTTTCCCGAGGTCCATCACCACTGCCCCGGAGTCCCTTGCCTCATTGTTGGCACCCAGGTCGATTTACGCGACGATCCCAGCGTACGGGAAAAACTGGCCAAGCAGAAGATGTCGCCCGTGAGAAGGGAAGACGGCGAGCGCATGGCCAAGGACCTGGGCGCCGTTAAGTACGTCGAATGCAGTGCGCTGACGCAGTACAAGCTAAAGGATGTGTTTGACGAGGTACGCACCCAAGTTTCCACACCATACAGGGCACCGGCAACTAACGAAGAGGCCACAGGCCATCGTCGCGGCGCTGGAGCCCCCCGCACCAAAGAAAAAGTCTCACAAATGTCGCATTTTGTAAATCATTCATACCCCCCGCGAAAGTGGCTGGCCGACCGCTGGCGTCAAGAGGTGTGCGCGCTCGAATACCTGAACAGAGGCCCGTTTTAAGAAAGAGAGCGCGAACGATTGAGACTAGCAGAATGATACGATTGGGACGGCATGGAAATGAGGGCGTGCGGCAACGTGTGTGGCATGTTGGCTGGAGTGCGCTCAACAACTGACGAGGCTGCCTAGAAGGACAGCCCATGCAGCAACGTGTGGCGGACGGCATCACCACAGCGCAATGCCATTGCTTTTTTTTTCTTTTTCCTTTCGCCACAGATCTATATATGCTGCTTGTTATTGTTTTTGCTTTTCTTTTGATGGTTTTGACCAAGTGGGCTCGATGGATGGCAAACAGGCGAGCACATGCTTTTCGATAGGACAGTTGTTTTCCACTTTTTTTTATTCTTCTGGCGACCGGAGTGCAATTTTATCTGTTTTACACTGTTTTGCATCTAGGTTTTTTTGTAACAAGATGGTAGAAGAGACTTGTATTTTCCCAGACAAGCACCTCAGAATCGCGGCCAAAGTTGTTCTGTACAAGTGGAAGAGCAAGCCAGACTACCAAGCTGAATTGGTGTCATTTTTTGACGAAACGTTTCATTCTCGATGATGTGGCGTAGATGGCTTGCGCACAGCGCACACGGGCGGAGCATGTAAGTTATCTGCTTAAATGAATTTAGGCAGAATGTAAGGGAAGATCAATAGAGGAAATACGCGTGACCAGCTTGCCTCAGGCTTCCCTAGCAAGCTGTTTCTTTATTTTTTTTCTTTCTTTCACCAAACTGCAAGCATACGATCGTATACAAAACCTGTATCGGACAAAAGTGCATGTAGACAAGCGGAGAACGAGCTCCGGCAGCTTCAACAACGAGCCACATATGCATCCTATTTCACCTGGCAGATATACACATATGGATCTTGCCTAGTGCTGGTATAATGCTGCTCCTGTAAGTACTCAATGATGGTGCGCATCTTTCCGATCAAAGGTAACATGGACATGTTCCTACTGATCTCAACATTCCGACAGGCTAGCCAAATTCAAGTCGCTCACACTCTGCTGCCGAGGCCTGACATGACCTGCCGTAGTACGAGTTTTCCAGACAAATCGATAGTGGAAGAGAAGGAGTTCTTCCCTGCGCGTCGTCGGCAAACTTTGGCGGATTGCCGGCGGCCGGATCCGAGTTTTGCTGGATCCGGCGGCTGCAACAAGCCCCAAGCCCACCCACCACCCCCAGCCCAGGACGAAAACCCGCCACCCCGCACGCCGGTGATCGGTGGTCGCTCTCCGCGGTCACCGATACGGAAGCTGGCAAGCTGGGGAAGGGAAGCTCGGAGAATTTAAATAGAGCATGGTTGGAAAGTGCTTTTCTTTCAGCTAATGTCTAACTTTTCTTTTTATTCTGGATGATTATACCTCTGACACAGTGCCGATCATTTGATAACCTCGGCAGCACCCCCACTGGAAGCAGTTAGATAACGGTGCGTTTGCAGAAGTTTCAATCTTGGCAGTGTCGCTCAGCTTTGAGACTGTTTTGAAAACGAAAGGGCAGACACACTGTATCGAGACTTTTCCCCTCCAGTATTTGCATTTACTGCAGCTCAATAATATTTGCCATCATGCGCGCTTCTGTGCTGGCCAGCTTGGTGCTCTGCACCAGCCTGTCGCTGGCCTGCGGCGGCCACGACGATGATAGGCAATGGACCGAGGAGGAGCTTCAGGAGCTCGAATATAAATGGGGATACGATGTAGGTTGGCCACTGATTATACCGTGTAGCTGTCTACTTTGCGAGTGGAACGGGAGCTGACTGGCACAGTGGGCGTTTTCTGGCATCGGCACCTTTGCTCATCTCGACTACGTCAAGTGCCTGACCAACCCAGCTGAGCGTTACGACATTGCCATTGTCGGCGTTCCCTTTGACACGGCCGTCTCCTACCGGCCAGGTGAGGACCTTTCTTCCTTGACTAGTTTGCCAAGTCTGGTTAGTCTTCATCGACACATGTGTGCTGACGTGATGGAACAGGCGCCCGATTCGGCCCTCGCTTCATCCGCGCCGCCTCGGCTCGCCAGATTGGCTATCGCAGCTACAACCCGCGCGCCAACATCAACCCGTACGATAACTGGGCCAAGATTGTCGACTGCGGCGACATCCCCATCACGCCCTACGACAATGCCATTGCGCGCGAGCAGATGACGCAGGGGCTCAAGGAGCTCGGCCGGCGCCGCACCGTGTCGTCGGTCGGCGACAAGCCCAAGCTCATGCTGCTTGGCGGCGACCACAGCCTGACTCTGCCGGCCCTGCGCGCGCTGAACGAGATTTACGGCCGCCCTGTGCGGGTTCTTCACTTTGACGGTAACTCTTCCCTACATTCCACGCCGTTCTGCGCCATCAGGAGGGGCAATGCTTATACTGACACTTGCACGCACACACGCACAGCTCACCTCGATACCTGGGACCCTTCCAAGTACCCCGCGCACTGGGGCTCGACGCACTTTACCCACGGCTCCATGTTCTGGATGGCCAACAAGGAGGGCCTGCTGTCCAACGCATCCTCGGAGCCGTCGGTGCATGCCGGCCTGCGGACGCGGCTGAGCGGCACCGACTTGGCCGACCACGAAGACGACACGAGCCAGAACTGGGTGCGCTTTTCGGCCGACGAGATTGACGAGATTGGCACTGGAGGCATCATCAACGGTATCATGAGCGCGCTGGGCACCACGGACCCCGTGTACCTCTCCATCGACATTGACGTGCTGGATCCCGCGTTTGCGCCCGGCACCGGCACCCCCGAGCCCGGCGGCTGGACGACGCGCGAGCTGATCCGGATCCTGCGCGGCATCGAGGACCTCAATCTGGTCGGCGCCGACGTCGTCGAGGTCTCCCCCGCGTACCAGGGCAGTGGCGAGGAGACGTCCCTGGCAGCGGCGCAGGTTGCCTACGAGATTTTGAGCTCCATGGTGAAGAAGGGCATGCAGAGCATGGCCAAGGAGGGCGAGGCGGCGGCGGCGGCGGCGGCAGAGGATGTCAAGGATGAGCTGTAAGGGCGAGGGAGACGCCTGGAAAGAAATTGTGGTTGGGAATTGTAAAAGTGCGAAAATTATGTATAAGATTGATGAAGCGAGGCGAGGAGTTGGCGGTAGCAGAGAAAATTTGTCTTGGGTGCGATGACTGTTGGCCTGCAGTTAGCTATTATTAGTAGTAGTTCATACACGTTGATACCGTGAAATTCCAGGAATACCAATCTGTACGATGAATTAGGCCAGCAACAAAGAGTCACGGAAATTAAAGCGACCCTGGCCCATGGGTGATACTGATACAAAGGATGACTTCCTGCTAAGCTGGCCAGAACTCGGTCTTGTTTCAGTGCGATAAGAAAGATAAGAAAGGATGCAAGGGCGCGGTCGGAGATTTCACCGCCCGACCAAAGTTGCTGTCAAATGGAAGGGTGTCACGGGACAGACCCATGGGATTTAGTACCCACAATAGGGGTAATATTATATAGTAGAAGACGTACCTACCCTATAAGGGTGTCCCTCGTTCCCCCTCACACTATAGCTTCTTTTACTCCTTAAATTAATACTATTTCTATACCTAATTACTATTCTATATAATAGTTATAAGCCTAATTAGTAATTAACTAGCTTAATTTTAATTATTTAAATAATCTAACTTCTACTATAACTATAGAATTATAATTAAGTATATATTAGTTTAAATTAAACCTAAAATCTCTATAAATTTTATTTAAAAAACCCTATTTTACTCTTAAAGATTAAAAAGATTTTTAAAAGCCTTTAAAATTATTAATTATAACTTATATTAAGATTAAATTTACTTTAAAGCTTAATAGTCCTAATAACTAGGAAATTTAGGACTAAGACTTTAAAAATTAAGCCTAATAAACCTAAATTTAGGAATTTATTAACCCTAATAGTATAGTAATATTATAAATACTAGTTATTAATTATTCCTTAGTAAGAGGACTTATAGGTATAGTACTAATAGCGCCTTAGCCTACCTTTACTAAGGCTAATACCCTTATAAGTAGTAGACTATACTTAAGGAAGACACTAGTGTTATAAGATAGAGAGAGTAGCTCTCTAAGCTCTATAGCTACTAGGAAATAACTAGAGGTTATGCCGCCTATGGTATAACTAGAACCTAGTCCCTTAGGCTAGCTAGTAACTTAATTACCTTCTAATCTATAATACCTTAAACTTTAATTTATTCTTACTAAGTATAATAAAGAAATAACTCTCTATTTAACCTATATTACTATTCTATCTATATTTAAGATTACCTTTTTAAGGTCCTTATATAAAGATTACTTATATATAGTCTAGTAAGGTAAGGATATATACTAATAGTACTAGGAACTTATAAAAAGCGTTAAGCTACTAGAATAAGATACTTAAAAGAACTAAATTAACTATATATAAGCCCTTCTTTTTACTTAAAAGTTTAAGAATACTATAGTAATTAAGTAGGCTTATAAGGTTAAGCTCTCTCTTTAAAAGTATAAGACTAAGGGAATCTAAAGGTATATTATTAAGTAGTAGATTATAGTTAAGGTTATTAATATTATTAAGACCTAATTTCCTTTTTTTACTTAAATTATTTAAGCTAATATTTAAAAAAGTAATATAACTATAGTTAATAAGGTTCTAAAATAACTAGTTAAGTTTATTCTAAACTAGCTAATTACTAAGATAACTATAGCTACTAATTTTCGCCTAGAAAATTAGCCTTAATAAGCCTAGGCCTAGGCTAGTAGCCTAGCCACCTCTAAAGGCATAGGTTATCTACCTTAAGAGAGAGGATTTTATAGCTTCTATAGTAAGAGGCACTAAATTAAGGATCCTACTAACTATTAGAAGTTATACTTTATAGTTCTCCCTAATACCTACCTAGCTAATATATTTACCTTACTTAAAAGTGATTTTACTAGGGAGAGGGTAAATAAGGCTATTATTATAGTACTAAAGAGTATATAAGATACTATTACTATAGCGTAAAAAACTATAAATAAGGAGGTACTACCTTCTTCCCTTATAATAGCTATTTAGCCCTTTAAGAGTACTAAGGATAACTCTATAATACTTAATTTAGGTGCTTAAGACTATATCTTTAATAATAAAGCCTAGTTTAAGAACCTAACTCTAAATAAGTAGTAAATTTATAATATCTTTAATTAGCCTATTAAGGCTAAGAGTACTAGTAATATCTACCTCCTACTAGATAATAGTAAGGATATTCTACTTAAAAATATAATATATTACTCTAATATAATATAAAATCTTATCTTAAAGAATACCCTAAAGAAGAAGGGCTTCTTCTAGAATACTAAGGAAGATATTATCTATTATAGATAAAAGGGCTAGGTAATAGAGGTCTTTAAGGTTAATTAAGTTAATTAATAGCTACTAATCTCTCTAAAAATAGTCTTAAAAGCTACTTTTATATTATTAAGAACCCTAAAGCTATTAATAATAAGCCTAATTAACCTTTAATATAATTATTTAGGCCACCTAGGTATAAAGGCGTTTAACTAGACCCTTAAATATATAGTTAGCGCTAAAGTTAAAGGCTAACCTTTACTAAGCCTCTATAAGATCTATAATACCTTAAAGGCTAAGAAAATTATTTTAAGAGTTCCTTATAAAGAGAGCTTTCTAAAAATACTTTTTATAACTATCTTAGTTAATTTATTCTAATTTAATAACACCTAGAACTCTAATTAATATATATAGTTAATAATATACTAATATATAGGCTTCTATATAATAATAATACTCTATAAGAAGACTAGCTTTTATAATACTCTTTTTACCCTTATTAATAATACTAAAAGATATTATAGTATTAATATATATACTATTTTAATAGATAATAAAGTAACTTTCCTAAGGTCCTAAAGAGAATTACTTTAAGCTAAAAGTATTAACTTTAGGCTTAATTCCCCTAATTATTCTTATTATAGAGGCTACTAAGAATAGTCTAGTAGTATAATAAAGGAATTAGTAACCCTTTTACGCCTATAAGCTAGTCTCTTTCTTTAATTTTAGAACCTTACTTACTAAATAACTATTTATCTACTAAATAAGCGCTCTTAGTAATAAATAAGCTAGAAAACACTACTTAAGTTAATTTAAAGCTAGCTAAGAGAGAATTAAGGTAAATAAAAATATCTTATAATTAATTAATACCTTAACTTAGTTTATTTAAAAGTATTTAGATATAAAGCCTTTATCTTAATATATAAAAAGATAACTAAGAGAGCTAATAAGCTTAAGTAAAAAGCTTATATTAGCTACCTTATTAGAATTATATCTTTAATATAATATATTATTTAGGTTCTTTTTATAAAAAAAACTAAGATAATTAATTTAAGTTATATTACTTTTAATAAAATATCCTTTTATTTAAATAAAGAAGTAGTATAATAAATACTTCTACTAACTAAGTAGCTTTATAAAATTAATATATTTAAGACTATAATATAAGATAATTTAAAGTATATTATAAATATAGTAATCTCCTTACTTAATAGTAATATCTTTAATCTTACTAAAACCTTAGGGGGTGCCTTACTAGACGTAGCTATTTAGTAAAATATAGAATTAGGCTTTAAAGCCTATAAAGCTTAAAAATAGCCACTAGATAACCCTAATACCTTAAATTAACTACCACTTTCGCCTTTAGCTACTAAAGAGAATCCTAATCCTCTAAAGACGCTACTACTAGTAGAAAATAAATCCTAGTATACCTTTCTTATACCTAGTAAGTTAACTATAGACCTAAATAACTTTAAAAGTAATAGTACTAGCTTAGTTAATAATTTAATATTTACTATACTAGTTAGTATTACTAAGTAGCTAATTAGCTAGCTATATAAAGACTTAATACTAGAGGTGCCCTAGAACTATAAAGAGGTATAATCTTATGCTTTCTAGGGATAATTATATAAGATTATAGAAGCTAAAAATTAGAGAATTTATACTATAAGCGTAGTAGAAACTAAGGATAACTATACCTAGCTATATATAGGTAGACTTCTTAACCTTCACTAGGTATATGCCTATAAATTTAATTCTTAGGGGTACCTTAAGTGATATAAAGCTTAGATATATATATAAAGAGACTAGTAACTAATAACCCTTCTTATAAAGGTAGCTTTAACCCTAGTAACTTATACCTTTTACTTAATAATAGCCCTAATAATAGCCTTTAGTATAAAATTAGCTTAATATAACTTTATTAATACCTTCTTAAACTTTATACTTAATAAAGAAATCTATACCTAATTACTACCTAGCTTCCTATAGAGGTATAAGTACTAGAAGCTCCTTAGAGCCCTATATAGCCTCTAGTAATCCCTAATTTTATAATATAATAAATTAAGTAGCGTTTTTAAGTCCCTTAGATTTAAGATATACCCTAAGGACCCTTATATTATAACCTAGGCTAGAATTATTATCTTCTTCTTTATAAATAACCTAGTTATTTTATACTATAAGTTAATAAAGAAAGAATTCTTTAACTTATATAAGGAAATTATAATAAAGTATAATATTAAAGCCCTAAAAAGTCTTTACTAGTTCCTAGTAATAGAAATTATTAGGGATTAAAAGAATAAGAAGGTCTAGCTTTTTTAGAAGTCTTATATCTAGAAAATTATATACTAATTTAAGTATAATAATAAGAAAAAGGTCTAGATCCCTCTATTAATAAAGCCTCTAATTACTTTTAATAATATAGCTAAAAAAGAGGCTATTACTCTTTATTAGTTAATTATTAGATTAATTAAGTACTTAGCTATAGTAACTTAACCTAATATTACCCTTATTATTTTAAAACTCTCCTAATTCCTTACTAACCCCTCCTAAGAGTATATTAACTAGGGACTTAACTATATTTAGTATTTAAATTAATCCTAGGACCTCTATATTATCTTTAATAGTAACTAGGAAGAGCTTATAGCCTATATAAATACCACTTTTAATAATAATCTTTAGGATAAAAAGAGTACTTAAGGGTATATTTTATAGCTCTTTAAAGGCTTTATCTTTTATTACTTAGCTAAGTAAAATATAGTTATAACTTTATTAATAAAAGCTAAGCTTTTAGCCCTTTCTTAAATAGTAAAAGAGATTATAATATTCTAATACTTATATATTAATATTAATTTCCTTTTTAATAATAATATTAAGCTCTTTTATAATAATAACTAGATAATTTAGCTAGTTAAAGAGGACTTAATTAAACTAATAATAAAGCTTTATTATATTAATATTTATAACTATTAGGTCTACTAGGAGGCTAGAGCTAATACTTTTAACTTATAATAGAAGTCTATAACTAAAATAATTATAAATAGCCTTACTAAGGCCTTTAGTAAGTAAAAATTTAATTAATTTATTAAGATACTAGGCCTTAAGATAAGACTAATACTAGTAGAGGTAGTTAAATTCGCTACTTAATAGCTAAAGCTAGTGCTACTAGTAATACTTAATAATAATAAAGTTAATTAGCTAAAATAGCCTAAATTTAACCTTACTAATAAATTTATTATACCTTAGTAATTAAGTATAGTGCTATTACTAGTTAGCTAAGTATAATATATAGTATCCCTCTAAAGCCTAAATAACCCTTTATTAAGTAAAATAAGTATATTATTTTCTAATATCTAGTAACTAAGTAGTTTATATTTAAATATAACTATAAAGTCACTAGGTTAAGTTAGTATATATAGCTTAAGTACCTTAGTTAGGGGATATTAAAATAATAAAAAACCTAATAATATAGATTATAACTCTAGTAAGCCTATATAGTTTCTATAATACTTAGTTTCTTTTTCTTTTTATAAGAAAATTAAGTTTTTATTTTAGCCTTAAATAACTTATATCTTTTTTTTACTTTCTAATATATATATATATATAGTTTTTTTATAAGTACTATACTAATTAAGGGTTTAAACTCTTATAGTAATAT